>JASANE010027147.1:0-83679 GCA_030248225.1 Trileptium ribeirensis
CATATATACATATATCCATCCACCATCTCCAACACATGACTCATCACCCCAACCTCCTCCGGGAGGGGGGGTAAAACGCCCATTTTCTATCTACTTACATGACTGGACGAGAGATCTTTACTAATTTGCTAGTTGCCTGGCGGTGCCCCGCAATCGACTTCGCTCATGTGTCTTTTTTACAATGTTATTTCTATGGCCACTCATCCTGTTGTCATGTGTTATTGTAACAGCCCAATTTTTATGAAAATGATAAAACGCTTAAAGTACACTAAAATTTGTAGGAAAAAAGGAAATGGACGACCGGATACCGGTGGAGTGTGACCTCCGTATAAGATAATAATTGTGTAGTGTTATTACTGTTGTTATAAAACAAACAATTGTACCTCATTTGTATTGTACTTGTAAGGTCACACTCCACGGGCCGAAGGTGCCTGGGATGATTTTGGCACCGAACGCAAGAGAAAAGCACCATGATTAGGGGTGTCCGGTCGATCCTCGTGAATTAAAATTGCTGGGATAATGTGTGCATAAAATGTTTTGTTTTTATATTCTACTTGTTGTGAAGGACGGGTGTGCGTTCGGAACGGTCAGGGGCCAATTGATATCAAAGGAAGCTTTGGGTAAACAAAAAACGGTCATCCTGAGCCGGATCCAAGCGCACACGCCGGAGGATTACTAGTAATTAATTTATTGTGTTTATAAAATATACCATGTAGGTCTGTATGTATATAATATAAAGGATCAGGGATCGTCATGCTGAGATCAGCGTTTCTCATGTACAGACTGGTCATGATCAAACAGCTAACTTTTCGGTCTGAGGAGGACGAGATTAGGGTACAATTTGCATAAGGTGCTATTTTGAGGGTACAACACTAAAAGTTCAAATTTCAGTTTTTCTACTAAACTTAGGGGAACGGGGGTGACTAAACTATCTTAAGGACTCTTTAGGGGTGTCAAATTGTCCCGGCGGGTCAAGGAATTTGGTTCCCTTAAACACTTACGGAACCCCGAACAGACGCTTAAGCCTCCAATTTTCTAAGTCTAAAAGGACACATAAAATAACCAAAAGTCCCCGATTTTTGGAGCCCGGTACACTTATCGGATCCCACCCTAACTGTTTGGTTGAAAACAGGGGCCGCCCACCCTCACGGGTCCGCACAGGATCCTCTAAATCCAAGTGGGACACCAAAATTGCGGGTTTTACTCATCTAAAACGGCCTCCAACGGGCCTCTCGTGAGAGATACGTCCAAAAATTCCATTTCTCCAGCAGCCGGTCAGCCAGGGCATGATTCCGATCCTGCCCCCGACCGCCTGCTGTTTTTCGTTCACGAGATATCGGCAAAAATGTGCCGATGTCCCTATGAGCAAACAGCGCCCTGAGCGCCGTTATATTTTTCTCTTAAAATTTTGCCGCACCAACCAGCAGGCGGTTTTGTCCTCTTGGCGAGCCTCGGCCACGCGTAGCTGCTGGCCGTTTACATTGTTGTTCACCCACTTGGGGCTGGTTTAAGCTTATATACATTGTAGCAGTGTATCGTGGCGATCTCTTGTTGTTTTCGGCTGTTGTGTTTATTCGACGTTGCCGCAACTTTATTATTCTATATACATTTAAATATATATTTTTTAAAAGAGTTTTGAAATTTGTACTTCTAGGGCATATAGCGGTGAAAAGGGGGGCAACGATCGGTATAAAAGGAGACGGTACTTTTCAAAGCGGGACCAGTCGTGTCTTTGACAAGGGACAGCCCTTGCGCTCCCGTAAGTGCTGTGCCCGCGCTTCGGAAATTTAAGGGGAGGGAGGCTTTGGCGAAATTGCGGTCAAATCGGATAAATAGTGATAAAAAAGGGGAATGCCCTGCACTCTACTGGTTCCCCGCCCGCTGGGCAGTGTTTATTATAGACGCTCGTGGGCGTATTTGTATTTATAATCTGTTTAGCCAGTGGGATGGCTTATAAATTTATCGGTGTTGACACAAGCATAACGCTCGGAACAAATTATTGGCATTTAGAGTATCGGAGACTCGTGTGGACTCTTCTCTTTGACTGCAGACGCGTGGAATAGGCCTGCCCGAGGCATCGCACGGAGCTGTCAAATTTTCTCGCTTAGGAATAGGAATAGGGCCGCCCTTGCGGGTGCTGGGGTGTCCGTCCGATACCTCGCGCTCCCGTAACTGCTGCTTCGCGATTCCAAGATTCGAGCAAGACACTTCAACGGAAAATTTAGGTTGGTGCCACGAACGGTGGCAAAATTTATAGGAGCAACGTGAAAGTAAACTGAAGGTGCAGAGCTGAATAACAAATTTGGGGTTGAGGGTTCCGCGTTTCGAAAAGAGCCCAAAAAGGGGGTCAAATTTCTGTTGTTTTAGACTAATCGCTTCGGTATCGCTTGGGCCCAAAACCGCGCGAGTGGGCTCGAGGCCTGGCCCACCTTTGATGTAAATAATCTCATTGTCATATACACCCAAGTGTGGGTGATATTTACGTTTTTGAGTGTGTGTATGATTTTGTCGTGTCGAAAAAAGGGAAACCCAAGGAATAAAAATTTTTGCGTGTGATTTTATTAGGTGAACTAGTTTGATTTAAATCCGGCTCCCTATTCCAAGAAGAATGCATGACCCCACTAAGGTGCTCAACGGTGTTTGAACCCGGCTCCCTGTCCTCCTCCAGCACGCCGCCATCACGACGCTTGCTCCCGCCATGCCGCTTTCCCGCTGCCCTATTCTCGCTTCCCGCCGCAGTATCTATATCGGCCTGCCTCGAATTGAATTTTTACCACGCCCATCTCAACTACGAGCAAGCTTGCCTACCCGTAGCGTTCCCCCAGCTCTACTCGCGCCCGCACCCCGTTCGTCCCTCGTTAGCATCGCGTCTTGGTACAAGTCCTTGAGCTGTAACACCAACGTCCATCCGTTCTTTCCCGTAGATATATTAGCCCGAGTAGGCTCAGCGTGTCCAACCCTAAGTTGAACTAAGATAACACAAACGCACCCCTGCGTATTAAGGGCCCAAGGGTTACGGAATAATCTCTCAGCTCATTAGATCCCTCCCGTTAGGAAACTGTGACCTTGGCATAGGGCATAGGACTCGATAACCGAAAATTGAGGGAATGACGGGTCAGCCTTATTACGTGTGAGCAGGCTTAGTTATGACCCTCCCTAAGGGGGACCTCCATACCGCTAGATGCGTGGGCCACTGTTGGGGCCAGGCCGAACACCCTGGTAATGGCGCCGGCAGCCTGCTAAGCTAAGCGGTCACCATTGGTCAGACCGGGGTTCATCGGGAAATCCTGTAAGCCGGGGTTGTCCGGACACCACTGTGAAAACTGGGAGTGGTGCAGCTGGGACCCCTCAGGGCTAGAACTGGTCCTGGTACATTATTGCTTCTTGAAAAGGCAATTGGTATGTCCATTTATTCATCGTTAGCACAAATGACCCAGAAAAATGTCGGAAACTAAGTGCATGAAGGTAAACTAATGACGGATGAAGGCATTTGATCTGACATGATTTCACTTTATACGCAGACTCAGTACTTTAGCGACCTAGCGTTATAAAGCATCACAACAAGAATAATATCTTTGGATGACCGCCCGACGTTGATGTTCACGAAGTGTCCACTCTTAAATGCCGCCGAGAGACCATCGTTATGGTCAATACGTACAAAATCCTCAACCGCGAGACTGTTCTCAACCCTGACAACCATTTTTCCCGACCACATCGCGCCTAAAGAGGCCGCGAGATGACGCTGTTTCGTCCTTATGAGCGTACGAATGTACGTAGCCATTTTTCACTTGTCGGGGAACCAACTTGACAGCACGATTGTGCTCTCAGGGAACTTGGACAAGTTCAAACGTAATTTGGGAGGGGTGCGATTTTTGCCACGCTAAGGCAAGCACCTCTAAACCCTCTTAAGGTATGATCTTAAGGTATGATGTAATATATTTTGCAATTGCTGTGTTTACCAGAAATGTGAAAAACATTATACACTATGCCAAAACAATAATGTTTCTTTATATGCCAAACGTATACTACCTGACAATGTAGACGGAATTTGTAACCTGTGGCTGAAAATAGTTGGTGAGAAACAAGTAATTTTGACTCGGCAAAAATTGTAAAACATTGATAATAACATAGCTAACACGTCATTTGATATTTAAAATTATGTTACCGATATAAACTGTGATCCGTATTGTCGTAAGAAAATTATGCGCATATAATAATAAACATATACACATAATAATATTATTACACGTAAAAACTCACACTTATACATATTACACTTAATTATTATCCACATTTACGCATTTTCATGTGTTGTGATGCCTGCACTGTGGCGATATAACATTCACAGAATAAGAAACTGGTAAACAGTAGCCGTTTGGCTTAATTGTAGCGTCTGCGACCACAAAGCATGTGCTAACGTCCTAACGGTGCGTCTATCGAAAAGAAGTTTGATTAATTTGCATTCCAATGGGATGAACGCTTCGTGGCGATCGAAACGAAACTGGACGCAAAAGCAGACCAATATAACGTCGATAATCCACCAGTAGAAATAGACAAACTTAAAACAGCAAACAACCAGGCGAAGCAAATAAAAGCCATAAGTAGCGATGCGGAGTGACATATCCACAATTGGCAAACATGTCAATTTGATTATAAACGAGTCCAACGACCGTATGCACAGTAAGCTTAATATCACACTCCATAAAGTTGGAGAATGTGAGGACGATAATGCTAACGCTTCCGGTCGAAACTTTCATGACCAACAAAAAGTTCGCATCGAACTTCAAACATTTTGTCGTTGCCAACAATCCATAATTTACTATTCAGGTGTTTTCCACAGGCCGATTATAAATCGATCGTGGCAGCGTATAAAAGCTTTGTGCTGCCAATTTTGGAATATTGTTCCCCGGTTTGGTCTCCTTTTATGTTGAGTGATATTGATAAGATTGAAAAAGTTCAGCGATATTTTATCCGCCGAGTTTTTATTAGGCTAAATATATCAAATACAACGTATTTAGAGCGTTTGTCAGTGTTAGATGTAGTGTCAGTGCTAAAACCCCTTGAACTCAGAAGATTGATAAATGACTTAGCTTTGTGCTATAAAATAGTACACAATGACGTTGATTTAAATTTTAATGATTTTTTCACACGAAATCCGGAGTCTAGAACTCGCGGGCACTCGTTAAAATTGTTTGTTCCTAGCAGCAGATCGGATATTGGCAAATACCGCTTTGCCAGTAGAGTTGTACGTGTGTGGAATGGGTTGCCTGAAACAATAGACGGGTTGCCCATAGTTACTGCTTGGACTTGTACTAATTTCAAATAGCGGCTGCAAGAACTAGATCTAAATGAATGGTTAAAGTTTTCAAGACAAATTAGTTTTCTGTTTTTTTCTTTAAAATTTGCAAAGTCTGGATGTATATAAGTGGGTTTTTCTGCCCCCTTACATTCTTCCACCGTCCCGGCAACTGTAAATGCGTGCATGCTTAATGAATACAGAAGTCCATATTTACGTACTGTTGATCTGCAACTAATTTTCGTGGTTTGCTACACATATTTTCCATTTGTTTCAAATGACATTCATGCTTATAATTTGCACATTATCTTGCAGTTTTGTTATATATTATTATTATTATTTTGATGTATCGTATATATTTTTTATGTTATCTTTATTGTTAATTTATATTTGTTTGTTAAAATAAGTACGTTTCGTCCTGCAAGGTGCGCCATGCCCTGAAGAACGGCCAAAGTGAAGCGTTCGGTGCATGTGTTGCCGGAGGGATGACTCGTAATGAGGCTGTGAAATAAATCAAAAAAATTGAAGTCAGGTTGGCATTACAACTTGTGATTCTGACGTACATAACTGCTTCAGTAATTTAAATTGCAGTATAACAAATTATACGATACTTTAGTTTAGCTCTTAAAACACTGTCAGCGTTCTTATTTAGAAATAGCTAGTATTGTAGCTATGTAATGCCAAGTTGGTTTCGCCGGGTTGGTTGGTGGGAACTTCCTATTATTATTATATTAGCCTTTGGAACAGCTTGCCGGATTTAGTGGTTAGCGCTCCCTCTCTAAAAATATTCAAGACTTTGCTCCACGACTCCAACCTACTGCCGGACTTATAGTCGTGCTGTTGCTGTTCATGGTATTTCAGTGCCGCTGTCAACTTCGCTGATACCACTTCAATTACCACAGCCTTCTGCTTGTCAGGGCCGACTGACGGCCCTTTATCACGACGTCCAATTTTCAAGTCAATGTTCAACGACTGGCTAACCTGTCCGTGGACGGTCAGGTAATTAAGGTAATTAAGAGTATTACTGATCACCTAGTTGGGCGAAATTGCCTCTGGCAGACCTCGTCCTAATATTGTACGGTTCAACGACGCATCGGCATCGACCACTGCACTTGCTAACAAACCTTTATTAGCTGCGACTTCAAATAGGCGCAAACACGTTATACTTCACTCAGCCCAGACCGTGCTGGAGCGTGGGCGACACCAGAATAAGTGAAGGCAAACGATGTAGTTGTTAAATGGACTGTGGACGCGGTAATTTCAAGCGCCGCGGAACTAGAATTTTTCGGCGGTTATCAGTTATGCAAATTTAAATGACGAACCCAGAAACTTGACATCTAGTTCCTCAATCATTCTAGTTGTGGCAGTTGCTGATATCTCTTCGACCAACAGTGGCTATCGCACTACGCCAAGTTGCCGGAACTGTTCATATATGAATAATGGGCTAGCTGCCTCAGCGAGTGCGCAGAGCTCAGCGTGACTACACCGTCATATATTACAATTTCCCTTTGACATTTCAATGAACACTGCTACTGCCGAAACAAGCGGATTTTTCTTCAATCGCCTAGGTCTTATTTATAAACAGACCGATCTGTTGTGAATCTAACTCGGATCGTTGCCGAATTTGTTTTGCTAAACTCGCCAAAAAATAAAACCAACATCTTTGGTTGTGTGTATCGATCGTGAAACTCAGACTACCAGGGCACGTTCAACAAGAATGAACAAATTGTTTTGGATAATATCTGCTTCACGTTTGAAGTCAACGAACTAAGATCGAACTTGTTAATATTTGCTGACTACAATTTGCCCCGTCTACGGTGGCCGGATTCTATTCCTACATCAACACCTGAGGCAACCTTTGTCAATTGAATGCGTGCATGCTTGCTGCGACAACATGTAATTTTCATCACACGCCGACAATACTCACATGACTTAGTCCTTTCTAATTGTCCAGAGAGCGTCATACCTACTGAGCCCTGCAAGCCTTTCCTCCGAACCGACCACGACACCGGCATTCGTGTAACACTGCGGTGGGGTCCATCCACCCTTGGCTTATCAACAACCGGCTCAATCCCACAATTTTGTCAAGCTATTACCAGGTATATATTTCAAAGCTATCAATTGGATTATATATCTTGTTCAATGACTTATCTGTCCCCGATGCGTAGCACCGTTTTTTTGTCCTTCTACAATGAAGCAAAGTCCCTTTTGTTCCAGAGTTATCAGTTTCTCGACGAACACTCACGGCTAACCCTTGGGAACGGGATCCTGCGGTCAAGCGTAGGGCCCACCAAAAGCCGCAACAATTGCGACGCTATCATGTCAGCGGCCTGAGAGCCAACTAGAGTTGCAGCTTTTCAAAATTGATACCCGGATCCGTACCTTGCAAAACAAAATAACCGGATCCGGACCCGGAATTTTTGAAAACGAAAACCTGGACCCGGAATTTATGAAAACCAATACCCGGACTACACAGATAAATATACATAAATATATTATAATAGTTTTTAGTGTTGTACCGGGTCAAGAATTCTACCGGGACCGGGGATGGGCCCAAGGCTAGTCAAAACGTAGCTACTATGTGTTCGACTTTTCAGCTCATATAGAGCATACATATATACCACATATACATACATTCAGCAAGGGGGTTGGAGGGAGTAAAATCCTGCCTCAGAATCCGGACCCCCACGGAGTGAGTCGAATTCATAGGCGAAAACATTTGATAACTATATACAGGGTTGTTATATTTCGGCTTCAACTAGTCGGATATTGCGCTGACCTTTAACGCTGCTATTGTTGCAGTTGGAGAGATAATGAATGTGTAACCGAGCTGGGTAGACGAATTTCACTGCCACCATTATGTATTATAGTTCAAGTTCCAACCACATGACGAGGAATAAAACATCCCTGATCAAAAATATTTTTGTCAAAAGAAAACCATATCCAAATTTTGTGTGTATACGTAATAATCTCGTTGGCATATAAAAAACTCAACATAAATCGTTTTTAACATTTTAGTTTATTAGTTTAATAAAGTGCACGTTGTGAGCTAAAGTTCACAACTTCAGGAAGGTGATGTGGAATTTTCACTGTCCTAGTTAGTAGCAAGCATTATATATTCAGCTAAAGCTCCAGATTGTTTCGTTAACTGTTCTACTAATTTGGTACCAAAAATATTTTTTCTGGAACACTGGCCCCGGCCGCGGACTATGCTTTCAAACGGGACTCGACTGATAATTTGAACATTGTTAATATTTTAATAGTAAACAGTCGTCAACACGCCGGGCGCATCGGCAGGACTCTATGTTGAATAATAGATTACGCATATAAAAACACTACGATGCTTGCTTCTCAGCAAGGAACCCCATCTTACGATAACTAACAATAGCTTCGATAGCCACAGGCATCAGTTGCACAATGGGTCAGCACGCGGCACGGCATCCCACACACTAAATCTGCTGCGAAGTTGGAAGAGATAGCTCAGTCGGTGAAACGCCCTCTTCCGGACCCAAATCCGGGAGGCCGTGGGTTTGAATCCTACCCCTACCCAATTTTTGGTACTAGTGTACTTGAGGGAAAATTGTATTAGTCGATATACGACGACAGCTTTTGCAGATTTATATTTAGCGCAACTAGTTACCATAGAGAACATCCAGCTTGTTTATTTTTGACCAAATTATTCGGTTGGTTCAAAGCGGGCCCTTGGCCAAATAAGTCGAAAAAAATTTTTTTTGATTTTGGTAAAATTTGGCGTAAATCGGTGTCATAAATTCAACGGTGCCGTTTTAGCTTAATCAGATCATCCATTGGCGAGCTATGCCCTATAACGTGTCAACCACACTATCCGCTAAGGCGTGGCTGAAGCTCAAGCAGTGGCCTAACCCTAAAGCCTAAGTAACTTTGTTTTATATAATTATTTTTCTCTTTTATAACTAATCCCTTGGGAGGCTACTGCCCCCGAACACCCCACACTAAGCTGTCCGTTTTCTAACGACACAATTGACAATTGTGTTCCAAAAAGTGTAGTGTACCTGTGTACTATTAGGCGAGCAGATAATGCGAATGCCAGATTTCGTTTGCTACGGCTGTGTTTAATAACGGTTAGGTCCTGGTTCCGGCGGCCGTTGAACGAAATTTATTGTTACGCGATAGTGTTCATGAATTGGCCTGTGCACAAGGGCCCCCACAGGATTTCGGCTGCTCTAGTATGGCATCCACCCGTGTAAATTTTGGCTTCCCTCAAGTATTTGAAGGTCACACCAAAAATCATCATCCTAACAAAAATGGTTATTACAAAACTCAATATTACAGTTACATTTGGACTATTAATCACAAAACCATAAGTAAAATGTAGTGCAGTTTGCAAAAATCCATATTTTCAATGTGTAAACAAAAACATGGATAAAAAATGTTGTAAGTGCTAAACAAAACAGAAAATGCAGTTTTAAAACCCCAGTTTACCTGGAGGGTTGGAGGGTACGGTTTTTCCAGAGGTAAGATAGAGATAAATTCCCATCCAAGTGAAATTTTGGTCTTGTGGAGGGGCCAGACGAAGGCACATTTTAGCTGATGAGCTAGATTTGAGATATTTTTGGCGCCAAATTAATTTGCATCCAACTCATTTGAAAACGGTTGGTTTTAAATAATCATTTTATATAAAGCCGAGTTCCGCCGACTCGTTTTAAATATGGAAATTCAAACAGATTTGACATTCAAAATTAACGTATATACCTCTTTCATCTATTCCCGCATTATGATATCAGCTTACTGAGCAACCAGTCAACGCGTGGTGATACACAAACCAACTGAAGCATATACATATTGCTTTTCATTGAATTCGAGTGGAACGAGAATTTTCAATTTTGGCTCTGGAGGGGGTTGAGGAGGTCCTGTCTGTGTGCGTGTGTCTGTCGCACCTGGATCTCGATAACGGTTGGGCGGATTTTGATGCAAGATAGCTCAATCGAAACGCAATGGTCGATTTAGGTATAGCGACGGAGCCCGATTTTTGAATTTTTCGGGCACCCCCTTCAGTTTTTGCGACTTTTACCAATAAGTAAACGAGGTATCCGCAAACTAATAGGTCTATTCCATGTAGCTTTACCAGAGCTTTACAATGATAAGTTTTTCAACTACTTCACAATCTGGAGTCTGCAAGCTTATAGTTGGCTCCAAATTTCATATTTGGTGAAACGTCGTGGGAAATGCACCTAAATATGCATTTTTTGTTGCTTTTAGTGTCTTATATGAAGTTTTCTGTGCCAACAAGCTCATTGCGAGTGTCAAAAATATTGTGTGGCAAATATTGTTCACACTTCTGCTTCATACTTGGTATAAAAAATGAGATTTTTCTCAAGTGTCGGTTTCAATTCCTTAACGTTCTTTTCACGGTCAATTTAGGGTTTTATTGAATTATTAAATTGTTAGTTCATTGTTTTTGTACTCGTTGTATGATGTTTTGTCTACTGCATACGTTGGCTATCAAAAGAGGCGGGCGTAACTATGACTCATCACTCACGGTTTATATAATACTGCACCTGCGTACTGTGTGTAGGCTTTGTTTGTGTGTGCTTTCTACAACAGACTTCGGGGGATTGTTTTCACCACTCGAATTCTGACTCGCAAGCGAGCTTCACTAGTTTATTCATGCTAGCAACATTCGGCGGCGATACAATGACGTAAACATACCATAAATATTTTTGAGCGGAGCTCGGCGAAGTCGAGCAAAGCGTTTTTATTTTCTGTCTGGGAGTAAAAAGGTCGATGTCCGTCCGTTCGTTCGTTCGGTCCGACGGATCTCAAGAACCACTGAACGGATTTTAAAAAATTTTTTTGTTTGAAAGCCTATCATGTCAGAGTGTGCCCCTGATACTTGGGATTAAAAAATTTTGAGTGGTTAATTAGTAATTAGCTAATTACTTAATTTTATGCAGCTAAAATAGAGAATTTTGCAATATTTGTGTTATTTATTGAAATAGAATCGTTTCGATCAAACCATTATAGGTTTTTTGGGTCGAATAATTCAAATATAATATTTTTACCAATGATAAAGCCCTATTCCCTATGCAATGTAGTTACAAGAACATAAAATTGAGTAGATTCGTAATGCCACAGCCCAAGCTCCGCTCACAAATGTAGTTCCACTACCAACTAGTTGTTATTCTAAGCTTATGTGGTAGTTCTGTGTATTATTATCATTGTGTTTTTCCAGGATGTTAATTAGTGATAATTTTGAGCTTCCTCGTCAGGCACTTAAGCCCGCCGGCGCGCCTCATATAAGCTATGGCACAGCTGGCTTTCGAGCAGCTGCTGAACATTTACCACATATTGTTGCGCGTATGGGTATGCTTGCCAGTCTGCGGTCAGCTATGTGCGACGGACGTGCTGTTGGTATAATGATTACTGCCTCGCACAACCCGGAGCCCGATAACGGTGTGAAATTGATTGATCCGAGCGGAGCTATGCTTGACGAATGCATTGAGCCGGTTGCGACAGAGCTGGGCAATGCGCCGAATGAAGAAGTAGTCGATTTGCTCAAGTTGTATTGTGCTAAATTTTTCCACGATTCAAAAAATCCGAAGGGTGACCATGAAAAGTTGACGGCTTCTGTGTTTTCTGGCCGAGACACACGAAGGAGTTCCAAAGATTTGGTATTAGCAGCACAGCGGGGCGCTGAAAGTTTAGGCTGCCAGGGCACGGATTATACAGTCGCTTTTTTGGATTATGGAATCGTAACAACGCCACAGTTGCATTATGTGGTTCGAGCAGTAAATTGTAGCGGAATTAGCAGTGGTCTTGCGCTTCAGGCATATTATAATAACTTAGCCGCTGCTTACGCTGCTTTAGTTACTTCTCCGAAGCTGGTGTGTCCGGAGGAGTGGGATTCGTCAAATCGGCAACATGAAATGGGCGACACGGGTGTCCAGCGACATCATATCTTTTTAGATTGCGCCAATGGCGTTGGCTCGCTTGCAGTAGCACAAATGTTACCTAAAATTGACGAAGCCATGGCGAAACTCGACGGCTCGCCGACCAGTAGAAGACTTCGAGTTTCACTCTTTAACAGCGTTGCATCGGATCATCACGTTGGCCCAACGAACGGATCACATCATCATCACTTAAACGAAAAATGTGGCGCAGACTATGTCAAAATTGGTCAATGCTTCCCAGTTGTTCATAACGGGGACGCGTCGGTGCGGACTGATTTGACCGGATTTCGATATGCTTCCTTCGATGGTGATGCTGATCGCCTTGTGTACTACTACACGGATGATGCTGGCAATTTTCGCTTACTAGACGGTGACAAGATTGCGTCGCTAATTGCTGGATATGTAAAAGCATTGCTTGTCGGTGCACGTTTGCCCGTCCAGCTGACGATGGGTGTTGTCCAAACGGCATATGCGAACGGAAGCTCAACCAAATATATCGAAAATGTGTTGGTTAGTTTAATTAGTACTTATGTGTAAATTGCGTTTCCGCTGGATTTGAGAAATAAACTAGCAGGTATAAAATATCAACTGTAAATGATGAGATAGACTGGTACTGATGGTCTACTCATCAAACTCGAAGTGTGAAAATATCAAACCATACATAACGTTTGAAATTTTGACCTAAAACAAGGTGTAAGATTATTGAAGTAGTTTGCTTAATGTATCAAAATCAAATTCTTACTTGGTAGCGTTTCTAGTTTAGTATTTTTTCTACAAGTGGCCTTCGTCAGTAAGTTCTAAATTTGATTGTAAAATTGCACCAAAACACTACCATAAAACCTATCATGTAGCTTGTGTGAAGGCTCCAAAAATGCGCCTAGCCAAAAAATTGTTTTGGTAAATCAATGTCACCCTTGAAACGCGATGAAAAGTTATGCTACGGTCATGTTGGAGTTTAGATTACAACGCCATCGATTCAACGTAGCGGGAAACCTGTGCGTTCTAAATATCGCGAGAGCAGTGTATAACCAGACAAAATCTATATCCTGAAAATCTGGTTTGTCGACCGTAAACATATCGAAAACCACTGACACGACATTGCATGTTCGTGCTGTACTTCAGATAGTCAAACATGTTCGTATTCGTAATTAGCGTATCGAAAATCTAATCTATGGTCCACACTTGATGCCATGGTCACGGTCCATAATCAAACAGATGAAGACAAACTGTATCATGGAAATCCTGTTCGTCGGGCCTAAGCTTATTAAAAACTACAGTTAGCTTTATCATGTGTTACTCAAAATGTGAAGTTGCATTTATTTAGCCAGACGTGGAAATACATAGCCAAGCAAATGACTACAGTCAACACAGTCCAGGTTTGTAGCTCAATGTTATATATTATTTCTATATAATCATCGAAAAGTAATTATGACAGCTGCGTTACCGAAGACATTTTAGCTGTGATGAATTTTAATTCTGGTGTATTTTGAGACTATTAGCGCTCAAAACTTCTCCGAATTAAATGCATCGCTTGAACTATTTTCTACCAAGCATTTTTATAACAGTGAGCATAATTTTATAATATGTATACTTAATGCCTTATTGAAAATATTACTTATTATGTACGGTATATATATTCACGAAAAATGGCTGTTGCTCGTTCGAGACTTGCTCACGATTCGATCAAAAGAAATTAATTTTAAAAATTAATTTACTAACATAATATTTGTTCGAAAAGTTGCCTTGAAACTCGCTCGAAATGCGACAGTCATTTTTGATGATTTCTGTACAGAATGTATTATGATTAACCATCTTGGATTTAATGCACCGAACTAGCTAATGATTTCCAACTGTCGTTATATTTACACTTTGGTCAGGCTCGCGACGCTGACGTTGTAACAACATGAAAACTGCAATGTTTTTTTGCGTTTTCAAAGCATAATATTTTTATATTAATGGCATTGAAACCAACAGAAGCTGAGCATGCCGTAGAATCAGGGGAATGTAATTTCTAGAAATATGTTTCTAAACGCTTAACGTATACAGCGGTGGCAATGATTTTATTTTGTGTAAAATTTATTATTTCTGTTTTGTTCATAACGGTAGATGGATTTCACCGGCTAAAACGATTCTGTGTTCGCTCGATCGTTCGCCATCGATTCATGGTTTAACTGATGAGCTATCCTGAAGCTTAGTTAATGTATGGCCTTTTCTTATAACTATATCCAAATCAAACGATGCGGCGGATATGTAGTCTACGTAGTGGTGAATATATTAATCGGTAAGTATGAAAATGTGGCGACGTTGCATAATTATACCTAATCTTGGTATTTTTATAATTTAGACAGTTCCAGTGGCGTGTGTTCCGACTGGCGTCAAATATTTGCATCGTAAAGCCGAATCGTACGACATTGGAATCTATTTCGAAGCGAACGGCCATGGAACGGTTTTGTTCAGTGAGCGATATATTCATGAAATCGAGCACGTATTAGAAAAATTCAATCAGTTCGGTGACAAAAACTCAGTTGTAGCCGACAGCAACAACAACACGAACGCAGATCAACATGGTCGAAATCAGGGTGATCGAGAGAAGAAAGAAGAACAGCTCCAGTGCTTGAAGAAGTTGGTTCAGTTGCCGCGGCTAATTAATCAGGCGATCGGCGACGCTCTTGCCGACCTGCTAGCAGTTGAGGCTATCCTAGATGATTTGGGCCTGGACGCAAGAACGTGGAATGAAGCGTATACGGATCTTCCGAATAGGCAGATGAAAGTGATTGTCAGCGATCGAACGGCTTTTGTGACAACCGACTCCGAACGAAAGCTTGTCCAACCGCAAGGCTTGCATGAACAAATCGACAACGCTGTGGCTGACGCGGGCGAAGACGCTCGCTCATTCGTACGACCCTCGGGAACGGAGAACGTTGTACGAGTTTACGGAGAAGCTAAAACACGAGAAGCTGCTGACAAGTTGACGTTAGCTGTAGCACGAATAGTGTTTGATAACGGAGGTGGCGTTGGAACAAGACCCTGAAAAAATCTTATGGCGAAACACTCAGCTATAATTCTACGAACTTATTTATTTCGCTGCCAACCTGTCTTCAAGTCTTTTACCTATTACAGTATTTATAGCTAAGATATTGTAACGAATGTTTCATAAACTGGCCGGGGACACAGTTAATATTGTCAGTATTTTGCGCAAAACAGTCGGTTACAGCTTGAAAGAAAACATGGACTTCAGCATTTATTTTTACTTTGTAATGTCATAGTTTAGACTAAGATTGAGTTCCTGAATAAGCGCTACGGTTTTGCCATTGTGTAAACGATTTCCAGCTGTTTTGTATTTTTAAGCCTTTATCGCATGTAGTTGCTTCGCAACAACTAAATACAATACGAAAAATGTGTTAACTCAGTTCGTTGCCTAGCGTGCGTCCGATTGCGTGTTGTTATTCGTTCGTGTTGTGAGGAGAATTAAGAAAGTGTCGTTGTAGTTGAGTGGTTAGCGAGCACAGCTCTAAACCAAACGAAGCTAGTTCGAGCCATCACTGCGGCAGCGGTTTGTTCAATGCTCGCCGAAATGTAAACAAATTCATGCACTAAGTGTTTTAAAAGGCTGCTATAATGATTAAGTTTTCTCGTATTGTCAATAATAATTTGCTGTTGTTCAATCACGACGATTAATGTTACTCGATAGCTGTCAAGAGAACAGTCAAACAGCTGCAGCAACTACGTTTTGTTTATTTCTAAAAAATAAGCTTATCATGGGTAGGTAGTAGTAGAGTAGCTCCATCGTTGTACGGCATAGATCAACTCATATTATTTCTGGAAGGTGCCCATCCTCTTTAAATAGCGATGATGGTCAAATAAAAGACACAAACTTGGATAATAGTACTTACCCAAAAGATGGACTCAATAATTGCGTATGTCCCCATCTCAGTTCGCCTGGGTCTGTATTTACTTAAATTTCCGTCACTGAACATTAAAATTAAAGCTTTTTCCTAGGGTTTTTCGAAGTATAATAATTGCATTTCCTAATATTGTTTTGAGTATGGTGTTAACATTATAAAGTACTCGCCAGAAATGAGTGTCGCTTTTCGAACGAACGGAAATCGGTGCCTGTAGCATTGGAACGATGTATTATTATTTTATATTATTGACGGATTATCTGATCCAACTCCGACTATGACCAGCACCAGAACTCTCAGCCGGATCTTGTATACGAGACAGCATAGTGGGTTTTGCGAGTTAGCTAGGATAGGATATACAACCCCAAGCAATGAAAGCTTAAAAAAAGCCGTCAAAGCGCCGTTGATCAACGCGAATTACAAGGTGAAACATCTTTGACTAACAGACGGAGAGAGACAGTTTCGCCTCTGGTCGCTGCACTGGATGCTGGCCGGGGATCCACAGCAAGATTTTATGCTGAAGCTGGTGCAATATCCAGCAAGGTTTTTGTAGGATATGGTAGTGATCGGTCAATAGTATTTTATTTGTTGGACTACAATACGATGAATTTTAGCGGAAAATTAGAAACGTGCAAAACATTCATCAAAATGTTGGAAAATGAGCAACGTTTCGAAACACGAAAAATTTGACAAAATTTTTTATATCGTCGTGTTCGTTAATCATTTTCATAGTGGTGATGCTGAATCGATATTTTAGCTATAATTAGCCAATGTAACTTTTAGGGGCGGGAGTGAAATGTATGGTATGCCGGTCTCGATGTACTAAGCTTCAGCATGAGCTAGGGTCCCTATATGGGCAATTTTAAAGCGGAGGGCCGCAGATGTTCGGTTTTCTAACGATATAACCTAAAGGCGACGTGGCCAGATAATTTATTATTTTGAAAAATGTATATATATGGAATAATTTTATAAGTTAATAAGATTATGAGATGAACTGTAATTGCTGTAATATGTTTATCTTTAGTGTATTGCCGATATTTTGTGTTGAGCGGTTTGTGTTTAGATTTGTAAACGTTCTCAATTATTTTATGGAAATGGCTGATTTGCTGCGGCTCTTTCTGCAGAAATGACTCAAATTTGGAGCAGTTAAAGATTTTGAATGTATCTCCACAAACCATACTTTTCGAATTCATAGGTGTCCAATGCCGTTCCCGGTTAGGGAATAAATAATTCTGGGGGTAATTTTGCTCATTTATTGCTAGAATTCGTCGTGGGCGAGTGGGGGTCCTTAAGGGAGATAACCCTCTATATATGGATGCTTGTGGAATAAGGTCACTATTTTCTTAATTGCGTGAGCATCACTAATTTCCCCATTTTTTTGACACCATAGATCATATCGGATAGCAACAATTAGGCTGGGACTGGATTTTGCGTTTTGAGAAAACGGGATTCGATCGAAAATGGATGTGTAAATGCCAAATCGAAATCGAAATGGATCGGACTGTGATCGAAATCGAATGGATGTGTAAATGCCGGGCCGAATCTTATGCGTCGTTCACAGAGATCTGCGCGCACGAAAAGCACACCGTAAGCTATTGCAAAGACGATATATTTTCGTTATATTATTGCAGAGTGTAATGATTTTCTATTTTTGGTCCCAACAATAGCGTTGCGCATAAATATTGATGTTGCGATAACGTTTGCTTTTAGTGCACCAAACAAAGAAACTATATTGCTGTTGCAACATCAATAACCTGCTCAATGCTATTGTAGCAACAAACTGTGCTTAAATATATATCCCACAAACGCCAAGGTGAATCAACTCCCAGTTGAAAACTAAAATCAAGTGGATTATTGATGGTTCCGTCTCCAACATAGTAGTGCGTCGTTCACAGAGATCTGCGTGCACGAAAAGCACACCGTGAGCTTTGCAAAAAAAGACAATTTACACATGGCTTCAAAAAATCAAAAACTCAATTCATCAATGGTTTCAGAAAATCAGGCGGTGCAGTTCACCGATTAGTTCGGAAAATCAATGGGCAATTCATCGACTGTTTCGGAAAATGAAAGGAAGAATTCAGCAATTGTTTCAGAAAATAAAAATGAGCAGTTCATCAATAGTTTTAAAAAATTACCTTCCCACAAGTTTCGTAGCTTTTTATGAATACGCATAAACGTGCTTACATCTTCAACCAACAAAGCATTGCATTCCACAAGTTCACAGCAACACAAAGACCGATAACTACCCACTTTTTAGGGAAAATGTAAATAAAATTTACGGTTCCACTAAAATTTATAGAAAAAAAGAATTTTACTAAAAAATTTTGACTGCGCTCGTTTTAATGATGACAAGTTTTCCGATAGGGCCCAGGGCATTATATTGCAGTTACATATATCCGTAACGGCTGATGTTGCTAGCATGTTACAAGAAAACTACTGCCGCTGCATTTTTGTTAAATTGTATTGCTACAATAACATTGAGCAAGTTATTGATGTTGCAACAGCAATATAGTTTCTTTGGTGCACTCAAAGCAAACGCTATTGCAACATCAAAATTCATGCGCAACGCTATTGTTGGGACCGAAAATACAAAAGCATTACACTCTGCAATAATATAACGAAAATATATCGTCTTTGCAATAGCTTACCGTGTGCTTTTCGTGCACACAGATCTCTGTGAACGATGCATTACGTCTATTTAACCCTGTTTTCATTGTTTTTTTGATTTCGACTATACTTTCATCTATTTCACACCGCTGCTCATCGTGGTACCGATTGGTAATCTAATAATTGGCCACGTGTTTTTCATAGTTTACTGTTATAATAAGTTATTTGTTTGAATCATACTTTTACTGGGTAAGAATTTATATAATAAACATTCCAGTGTTTTTATATAAACTCACGGGTTAATAGAGAATGTGTATTTTTTGCTGGACCTGTAAGATCTTATTTTCCTAACATTCCATAAACTTAGCTTTAAGGTAGAGCTTAATACACACCTTTAGCTTAGGCAGTTGCAAATAAAGTAAAGTTTGATTTAAGGGATGTGCATTTGCGAAGGTTCCAGGCTTATGTGTTGTGCAATGTCGGAATAGTTTTTTCTTGTACCGCAATGTGTTCCTTTACAGGTAAATTATTGTTTGTGAGAGGTATTCTGGTTTGACTATTCTAGTTCCCGACTACTACGAAAGCGCATCTGAAGGCACGTACAAGTCAGCCAACACCGAAGCCCTTGGCTAGTACTACCTGATTGTATGTAAATGACGGTATTTAATGCAAAAATATATAATTTAAAGGTATATCGTTGGTGATAATCATAACAACGCAAACTTGTTCGTCGCAGTAATGACTTTTGCTGGTTAGTGGCATCTGTGTAGACCTGCATTTATAACCCGGAAACCCTTTCGAATATTTTTAACTTCCACAGATTAGACTGGACATTATACAGTTTTAAAACCGTTACTATTTACGATTGCTGAGCCGAGCCTTCAATTATAATATATCCAGTGTTCATAGTATTCCTAAACTGGTCTTATGAAAAGGTATAGCTCCATGATAACAGAGGTACGTATTTCGATAAAATATTTTGACCGATGTTGACATGGGTTATAAATTCCGAAGCAGGGTTTCAGGGGGCTACCTTACTCCCTGGAGGATCCGCGCTGCGTTCCTCACCTCAGTGCTCCTGACGCGTGGATAATTTTTCGAAAAACGGGAAAACTGTGCGACGGGGGAGAATGTCTTGGACTCTCCCCTGATGATTCCCCTCGCTGAGAGCTCGAAAAGTCGGCATCTATGTATGATATATTTCCTTTGTTGCAAGAATTAATGCGAATTGTATTGGAAGCTGCAGTTTAGTTTACGGACTGCACAATGTTACCCTTTATTTGCGGTAGTCGGGATTGGTATGCTAATTTATTACCAAAAATATGTACTACATATGAGACAGTTGCTACAGTTTGAAACTTGGCGTTGTTCAATCTCAAGCATGCGAAATTTTGGGTTGCATGGTTTTTTAAACTGCGCTTAAGCTTACGGTGTCTTTGATCGTCCCTTGAGCAATATGCTGCCACAAAGAATTCAAAATACGCGTAAGCATATGGTGCGCCGCCTGTTATATGCATCATTAGCCGGTTCACCAACTTATGTACACAAAACTATTTTGAGCAGCGTTTCCAAACTGCTAAGAAACAAAATAGCGGGTAACTAGCCCAGTAGCGTTGACTAACCGTTTAGTGACTGACATTTAAACTAAGAATTTTTTTATATTTGAATTCGCGTGGAACGTGAATTTTCAATTTTGGCTCTGGAGGGGGGTTGAGGAGGTCCTGTCTGTGTGTGTCGCACCTGGATCTCGATAACGGTTGGGCGGATTTTGATGCAAGATAGCTTACTCGAACCGCAATGGTCGATTTAGGAGACGGAGCCCGATTTTTGAATTTTTTGCCGTGAGAAAAGTTATGGGGCAAATTGGCGTCATTTTGGCCCATTTTTCGGGCACCCCCTCCAGTTTTTGCGACTTTTCTCAATAAGTACTATAGACCTATTCCATGTAGCTTTACCAGAGCTTTCCAATGATATATAGCAAGTTTTTCAACTACTTTCCAATTTGGAGTCTATAAGCTTAGAGTTGGCGCCAAATTTCATATTTGGTGAAAAGCGTGGGAAATGCACCTAAATGTGTGTTTTTGTTGCTTTTGGTGTCTTATATGGGTTTCCTGGGCAGATAAACTCATTGCAAGTGTTAAAAATATTGTTGGGCAAATATTTTTTACACTTCTGGTTCATATTTGGCATAAAAAATGACGTTTTCGAAATTTTTGGTGACAAGTCGTGGGAAAAGCACCTGAATGTGTGTTTATTGCTGGTTTTAGTGTCGGATATGGGGTTTTGTGGGCCGACAAGCTCATTGCGAGCGTCAAAAATATTTTTCACACTATTGCTTCGGGAGATTGTTCTCACCACTCGAATTCTGGCTCGCAAGCGAGCTTCACTAGTGTTGATGGAAAGGAACTATTGCATCCCTCGGGATGCCACTGTGTCCTCTCGAGGGGCATCCTCATGCCCTCCTGAGGCTCGGCACCTTCCATTGGGGGAAAACGAACTAAAACTAGTTAAAATTAGAAAAAATACGTTGTGAGAGGCAGTCCGTGCAAAACAACAAACAGGTATATATGTGTTTTAGCAATTACAATCTTCAGATGGAATGTAATCAGTTGCGGTACGTCCGCGAATTTTAGAATTGATCATGACAATTACTGCCATGTTCTAACAGTGTTAGTATCAAAAGAGCATGGTAATAGGCACAGGCTTGATTTCTACGCTTCAGCAGTAATAAACCACAATACATTTATTATAAACACTGTACAAATTTAGAAAAACAAGATGAAAAAAGCTCTCACCATTTACAAACACCAACAATTAATAATCCACGAATCACGCTACGGTAGTTACATATCAACCAGGGGCGCAGCACGCGTGGAGTAGTGCGACTTCTCGAGAAAATGAGACGGCCTCCTTAATTTTCATGCAGCGGTCACCCACCTAGCGACGTACTCCGCCCGTGATATCAACGTCTATGCACTAAAAACAGATTCTTTTAAATTTCAGGGAATGTTTGCTGAAGAACACGCGTTAAAAATGTAAAAATTAAAACATTACATATTTGGCGTTAGCCGTCTGCTTTAACGTTAGACACATGACCAGATTAGTGCAGGAGGTTCGGAGCTGTGTTGGGAACCGTCCGTGAAAGCAGTCGGCCGGCTTTTAACCCTCTCATGCCCGTAAGGTCCAAATGGTCCCAACGCACATTGCGACTCGTTGTGTTTACTGAATTTTTCGTATATCGCACGTTTGAACGTACGTTGTTATTCGCTCGCATTGAGAGGTTCCTTAAGGAACCGAGCAACAGCTCTCAGATAGCTCAGTGGTCTGTGTACACAAGTTTCAACCGTACATTTCGGGTTCGATCCCTGGCGCAGGCTTGAGTTTGTCAAACATTGCACGATACTCAAATTAATTCGGGCATGAAAGGGTTAACGGATGCAAAACGGTCAGCCGGCCATTAACAGTCGCAAAAATCGATGGTCAACAATAATGGGCGGGCGTGACCTATTCGCTAGGAAGTATAGGAAGAGAAGAAAAACATTACAGGAAATTTTTGATGCATATACTTACATAATCGCCTGTATTTAACATGAATGGGTTTCATACTGTCTATCTTGTCATATTTAAGGAAATCTGTTTATGATTAAAGTAATGTGCGTCAATGGTTAATGATAGGCCTAACCGGGCACTAAATATGTATTTTGCTGTAGTTTGCCTAACCGTACCATTCGACACTTGCTATAGTATATACTCCGTACAAAACCTTCATAATGCTAGTCCATTTTTACACAAATGCTGAAAAACAATGTGCGAATATGTAAATTCGTATCCTAGAAAGAGAAGTTTTTTAGCAGTCTACCGTCCATTTGCTGTCGCTCACTCGTTGAACCCACGGCAGCGTTTGACCTGAAGGCTGGCCTTTGGCCAACAAGTTCGGAGGTGGCAGCCACCCGACTGAGGCATAATGAGCCTTACTATATCGAGAACGGGTTAGCAAGCATTTCACTTCCGGCCCTAAAAGTTTTGGTCAGAAATCTTAAAAGCACACGCGCGGAATTAAAGAAAACGCGCAATTCAAAAATTCTCCTTCACGTATATATCGTAAAATTGTATTAATACTATACTAGTTCCCTTCACACAAACAGTGCAATCTCTAAATTTTCACTCATGACGTGATTTGAGTTGAATGTCGCAATTTCTCTTAAAAGTAATAGGCTATATATATATTATTCCGAAGTCGCTGTTGTCCTTTTATTATTCCGCTAATCAGACTATAATCTTTTGTACTTTTAAAAGGTATATACCGCCCGGTTTCCAGTAACGCAACAAACGTCTTATCTCACTAATATTTCTATTCTGAGAGTCTACGAGCAGCAATATTGTCGATTTGCGGCTCAAACAAGGCACAGGACCACAATAGTCTTGTTTTCATTTGAATAACTAGACGACACTTACTGGAGGCGTTTGGTTTCGCTCCGCCCAGCTACAACCATAACTATCTCCAATGGAATACAGTACCCACATTGTATCGTTGTTCAGGGGCAGACGACGAGGGTTGCAGTGACGACATGTGCCAGAGGATCGGTAAACACTGTTTTAACACTATCAAGAACGGTTTTTGACCAAACCTGCACTGGGTCGATTCAACAAATTAGAAACGCGCTACCACGGGATCTTTAATACGACACGTTGCTTCAGAAGTAAAGACCGCAATCAGCTGTAATAATAACACTCAAGCCAGATTTCACTCATGCTGCAGCCTAAATTCCACTACTACGCTAGTGTTTGTTGATTGTTTATTTTTCTACTGACATATGACGTCACCCCGCACCTCACGGCTAGTGGGCAATATTGCGTGGCTATGTTTTAGCAAAATACCCCGCCACATATACACAGATCAAATACTGACTATTCGCTTTTAGCCATAGACAAAAACCCAAAATTTGAACGCCAGTTTTGTATCAACAGTTTAAAAATGTATAAATAAAATGACTAAAAAGCAACTATTTTAGTTAAGTAAAAATTATAACAGCAATTATTTTTCTTAAATATATTAAACATTAATTCAGATAATAATGATAAAATATCTCATACAGAAAAAGCTCGTACAACTCCGAGACGAAATCAATTCACGATACTTCAACCAAATGTATTTACTCAAAAATGAGTAACTGCAAATAACATGAGCTTTCCTAGGGTATTTTTTAGGCATATATAAGATGAGAAAACACATTTCAATATTGGAATCTCGTCAAAGTTTTGCGAAACTTTTTACTAAAATTTCCGAATCATGCATTGTTTTCGCTTCGAATAATCGTAAATCATTTTTGTCTCCCGCAACATAACGATAAAAACCCGAGCCTAATCTACAATTAAAGTTTCAATTTTTATTTTACGCAACGATTTCCCATAAGCGACAACTTTTAGGGAAAAATATTGAACGATTTTGTATAAATTCAGCTTCACAGAGATCCTGTCCGACGGTTCACCGTTACTTATCAAAACCCTTGCTATCCACACCAGTGCCTCGCTTTAAAATTTATGGACACAGGTTTTATCTGCGGGTTTAACACGGATCCTCTCACAGATTTTTTCATGACCTATCAAAGACCTCTGCCGCCAGATTTAATCTGATAATGCCTTGTTTTAAAAACTGTTGTGCAACAGGTTTTATCTAAGTACAAGTACAAAATAGAAATAGTAAAATACAAATGGAATGGTTCAACTCATGTTGTGAGACGAATTATTCAAAAACTTATCTCGTACAACCACATCACAATAACATAAAATCATTGCTTACTATGTGAGAACTTCGTGATGAGAAATAGTTACCCAAAAATCAACTCTAAATAGATATCAGATTGATTTTCTGCATTAAGAAAGTAATCGGTACAAAGAAATGAAATAAGATGTCCTGTAGAAAGTTAGAAAACTAATTATAATTACACTTTACTGACTCAAATAGAAGCAAATCCTTTTGAAAAACAGTTCTCGACAAATTAACATCTATAATTCCTGAACAACTATTTATTTTTATATCCGGCCGAAGACTATGTAAACAGCCGTTGGGGTTCTTTTTGTTTCCTATTATGATCCACAATCCATCATTTATAAGTGTATTGTTGTTATATATGAAAATAATATTGTGCTATACTTCAAAATAACAAAAACCTTTGACAAAGCCGAGACTGATTATACCATATAGTCATAAATGCCCAAGTCCCGTCAGTTACGGGAGGTTGATACTCTTGAGGGTTGGGGCGGGGCAGAGCGTAAACAAGTTTTTATTCGGCTCCAAAATTTACCACATAATTGTCCTTTAAAATTCTTGTAACTATGCTCAGCATTGCTAAAAGTCTTCGCGCGGGGAAGTGAAACCTCAGAGAGATAAATATCGCTTAGGGTGTTCGACCCCATAGTGGACATTGACATACACCTCTACCCTTATATGAATATATAACGCATTCCATTTTAACATAAAATTATTAATGGTTCTCACGAATTACAGCACGCGCCAGAAATGAGTTTCGCATTTCGAGCGAACGAGTCCCCGGTAAGTCGCGAAGAAGCGGCTTGCTCGAGATTTCGAAACTATTTAAATTAATAAATTCTATTTTTAGAACAAATTTATTTCGAGCGAGCGACAGTCATTTTTGGCCTAGGGTATTTATATACATATTTCTTAAATCCAATTAAATTTTCAGATATGCCTATAGTTGATTAAAAACCTCTCAGTCCTGGCCACCTTCAGCCTATCAAAATTCGAAGTCGTAGTGTTAAATTTGGACTAGGGTCAATTTGCACTGAATGGAATGTCAAATAAAGCCTAGTGGATAACCGAAAACGTATTAAAAATAACACCCAGTAACCGGTCAAATAAAAATATGGCTCTGATAAGTTTTTAGCCAAACCCAAATGCAAAATGAGTCAAGAACGATACACAATGCAATTTTATATAAAACAATAGATCAAATAACAGGAAATACTAAGCAGTATCAATAAACGGGAAAGCTGCACAAGATTAAAGCCATAATCGCAAATCGACGCTGCCAATAATTCCGCCATAAATACTTAAACATTATAAAAATTAATTACATAGCTACAAATAATAATTAAGATTACGTCTCTAGCTAAACAAACTTCAACCGAGTTAAAATAGAGAGAAAGCATGACACTTCGCAATGCGATTCATTTCGACTTTAAACCCTCTTGTATGAAGAGGGTAACCCTCAAACTTTTGATGGTAACGGTATCATGAATAAAAATTTGTTCTACGCCGCGTTTTAGGATGAAGATTCAAAATGAAACATCGACTGGACTCCCTCCCTGGAATTAACTTAGCTGGGTAGCGGACGGAACAAGGTTTTATCCACGATACCATGACGTCCTCAAACGTTGAGATCTACAGAGATAAGATCGCAATAAGTCGTGTTATGCCTAACACAAAACATGTCATACCCTTCTCTACACTTTATCATGTTTCAACCATGCGGTTTGGACCATAATTTTCAGCGTATGTCCTATGACAGTATCCAAAAAGTCGTAATTATGCTTCCTGCCGCAATCAAAACCACTGACAAGCATGTTCAACGTTCGCCTCTTATGTACATTGCATAAAGCACCAATGTAGTGCTTTATAAGACATATTGAAACGATGACACGGTGCCTAATTTTTGCTTACACACTGCACATAATGTATTAATAATATTTCGGTTAGTTTTAACATTATGCATAAGATTTATAATGCAATAACGAACTAACCAGGTGACTTATATAAGTCTCCTTGGAACCTCTAAAGCTAAAACGGTTAATCAACGTTCCCAACGCTATAAGTAAGGTGCCATCGCACACATTATTTTATAACAACCTAAAAGAAACTGTTGCAAATACTTTTCGCAAATAAATATGAAATTTGGTCAGGGTTTCGATGGAAAGAGCCTGCAAAGTTTTTGGTGAGGTTCTTGGTCCAGTGTTCGCTACTGGAAATTTGATAAGTCAAAAACTACCACAAGCCTCAATTTATCAAAACTGGCTGAGCTGAGGGCTGTCGCTGAAACTGTCCTAATAAGCTAACAATTAGAATCTAACAATTAGAACCATACCATAAACAATAGTAATTATAATGGAATGCTACGTAAAACAATACGGCAATATATAACCAAAAAATAAGTACCAACAACTATAATTAGGCAAAGAAAGCAAAATCAGTCGTGCCTAAACATGGTTGTAGCGGCAGGCTAATTGATCTCGTTTGCGCTTGAGATTATTCCAAAACCACTTTTCCAAGCTTTGTACTTAATAAACGTACCATTTGCTACGCCAGCGTTATTGTTCGACGGATGATTGTTTATGCGTGGACAAGACAAGCAAAAGCGAGGATAGATCGATATGAACCAATTCGGCGTAAGTAGGTCGGACATTTCTTTAATTTATATCAGCTGCTTCAATTCGGCTAGAAGCCACACTAACCTGTCACGACAGAATTTTTCAAAATATTACCAGCCGCAGATACAAAATTTTTTAATTCCGTGGTGCTCGTTATGAAATTTTCTCAAGTCGCATACTTTTTCAAACCTTGTTTAAGAGATGCTGAGCTGTTGCTTGCATTGTGATAAGTCAACAACTCTTCAAGACATGACTTAGTTTGGATATTTCTGTAGTCAAAACTGGTAAAAACACAGCACCGCAATGGCATAATTCGTTAAAACGATACCTGAAGTACGAAAACTTGCTTTCCACCGCTCTACTCCAGCTCCAAATTCCTTCGCCTCAAAACCAATACGAATCGAACATAAAGCAAAAATTGATACTGCATAAATATAAACGAAAATGTCACCATTTCGAAATCGATAACGTAAAAAAATCATAGTTATAACATTTTACACAACAAGGTATTAATATTTGCTAAAACTTTAACAAACACAATACAACCCACTACACAACCACCATTACACACCCACAGCTATATACTCGAGTAATGTGTCGGGAAATGAAAGAAAACTTGCTCGCAAAAAATTATTATTAAAATCACTGAAAAAGCGGACTAATAAATTTTTTATTGGTTTTTTCTCTCGAAAATTTAGTGTTTTGATTTCGAAGGCAAATATTTTATTTAAATTTAAATTTTATAAAATTTCCTTAGCTCTTCCTCGGTTATGATTAAACAAAATTTCGATCGATTTCGATTGAGCTTATTTGTAGCAAAGACCGTACACAATTTGCACGACAATCAATCGTAATAAAACATTGATGATGATAATATCAGATGACGTGCTACATAGACATAGGCGCCAACACCGGATCGTAACCGAAACTTACTTTCGGGTTCATCAACCATAAAGGACGACCAAAAATATGGATGAAGGAATTTCAGTAAGCCATCTTCCTGGCATAATTTGGAAACAATGATCCATTTTTCATTAGACGAGTTAATAGTGTTCCGCAGAAATAGTAAAACAGTATACAAAAACACATGAAAGATACATATGTAGAACCTACACACAGTCACGGTCAGAAATAAATGGAAAATATTCTCATCGATACCAGATTAAACAAAATATTTCGATCGTTATCGTTTGCACATATTTTTGACAGGGACTATACATAAGAATAACATTGATAAATTATTAATAATTCTTACATTTTAATCTGACTACACAGTTCAAAGCATTGATGACGTCGTACATAGCACCGACCGAGGTATATATTTTTATTTGCTATTACAATTAAAAACTAGGCAAGCCTGACCCTATCCGCGACCTGGGCTGACATACATCTTGTTTCTTGATTACTACACTAATACAAGGTTTAGTCCAACAATATTAGCTAAGGAACCGGTGATCGAATATCCCTATTTATATTTTACCATAATTTAGCTATTTCCGCATAATGGCAAAATCACTTATGTATCCGTTGTCTCTTTCTGGGTGAACAGGTTTGCTTACACACAACACCCAGCTGTTTTAGAACAAAATCAACTCAAATTTTGGCGTTACATGCGATCTGGCAACATTTTACCTACATGACTAATATTTAGGCCATAACTCATTTGATAAAAGATGGAGCATAACCACAACCAATTAGTATGTTGCAAAATCGGGTAGATATTACATTTATTGTTAGACAATATTAACGTGAGATTCGACTGGCAGGTTTTGGTTTAAATTTAATAGGACATATTAATACGCTGAAATACGATTTATGATCCCTTATTCAGAAAATAGCAACATGGATTAAACTACTATAATACAAAAATTCAGTATTGCAACAGCTTTAAAGTACATCTAACCCTGTTAAAATATCAAAACATGTATGTGAGAGAGACAGAGAGAGAGAGAGAAAGAGAGCACACCAAACATGCTCCTGCGCAGACAAACACTGAAATTGCAGCAACGCAGTGATTATTGCTCTAAATTGCCCGACTGAAACACTGAAGCGCCTTCCTACTCGGGCGTTGCAGATGACGGTCCGGACGGTTCGAGATCCGAATACCCAGGTCCCGTACCCTGAAACAATATTTTACGGAACGTTGAAATGAAACACGAGGCAAGCAAGGCGACTAAAGTCAATGAATTGCGACCGACGCAAAAACTGATTCAATCAATCTATTGTCATGTACGGTGTATGTCGCTCGCTTCGCTGTACTTTAGGGACTGTTTGAATGACCCAGAAACAAAGTTTGGGACGCGCTGGCAATCCGAAATACAGAGCCAAATTGTAGTATTGTGACAGTAGTTATTTATAGCGCGCATAAGGTTGCACAAAGTCGTAGTGATGCATATCGCATCTCTGACCACGGCTTTTTCTAATTAGACTGTTCTTACCGTAGAAATCGCTATGCAGATCAACAATGTCATAGCCTTACATAACATCCTTCGCAAGATCTGTCAGCTTGACTCAAAAACGGCATGTTTCCCTACAAGCACCGCGCAAATAATATTGACAGCTAATATTTGCGTCAACACGAAACAAGGTTACTAAAGAAAACTCATGCAGTTAAAAAAATTAAGCCACAAACGCAGTTCTAATTCCTCGATTAACACTTGTCTTGTTCTAACCGTTCGGTCCAGAATTTTCATAATTTTCTTCAATATTATTTAATGTCCAACGTTTTAAAGCGCTATTTATTATTTTTGTTCGAGAACTGTTCGAATGCATGTGTATCTATCTTAGTTTATGCGTCGAAAGCATTTTATTCTTTACGCTTATTTGAAATGCTGTACATGTTAAGGAAACATAAAAATTCTAAAGAATTTTCCAATTTTTCGAAATTATTTATTGAGATCTGTTTCCAGCAAGACTTCCAGTGAAAATTTGCTACTAGAAAAGTATAAAATCGGTTCCTACAGATTGGTAAACAAAACTCATAAAATGCACCGTGCAAATGTATTACTTTATGCATAAATTCGCTTTAAATAAAATTAATTGTATTTAACAGTTTATTTATAAGTTAATTTATACATAAATTAACTTATAAATAAAATTTGAACACTACTATAAGCATTGATAGATAAAACAACCACCGTAAAGCCCACCTGAATCGGAGGTTTTGAAAGAAAAATAACAATTATTACGGACCAATAAGCAAAAACAGTAGAATGAAGTTGTGTAAAGGTTTGAGCCCTAAATATCATCACCGAGAAATATCAAACTAACATACCATGGCAGGATATCCTGTGTCGGGACCACCAAAACCCTGTGGCAGATGCCGAAGTGCCTAAAACTAATAACGATAATTATAGCCCATGATTATACTCTGAACTTAGTTATCACAATGTGCATCCAATTCTCTCGAATAGAACGCATCACGAAAAATAGATAACTGAAATTTATAGATACGATACTTTTATGAAAGCAATATGATTATTTAGGAGAAATCCGAGTTTCGACCACAGCAGGTTTCATAAAAAAATTGTCCCCCAAATAATGTTCATCAATTTATAGGCTTTACCTTTTGAAATTAGACTGCGCTCTTGAATACTCTCTAAACATGTTAGCGGTATTATTATAACTATTGTTACCGCAGCCTGAGATCGCAGGGCGCTTCCATCGCATCTCTGCTTGCTGCCGTTATTGCGATTTGTGTGCTATGAAGTCTCGGTGCCATCGTTGTTATGGGACATTGTGGAAGTGCGGCGCGCAATCTTTAATAACTTGCCGTCGCCATGTTTCGAACGCTCTGCCTCGAGGGAGTTTGCATTCGGTTGGAAGAGCTGTGGTGACCATTTTGCCAAAAATTCGATGTTCGGCCGAGTAAACAAAGACAATCTAACTTGAGTCTGTTGCGTAGCAGGACATTATGTTCCATCCTTCTAAGCAACTTTCGGGGTTCGGGTAAACTTTATCAACCTAAGGATGCGCCGGCAGCAAAAGTTCCCAATGGTGCCTAGCTGACTGAGGTTACTGCATTTTGACTGGTTACGAGGACAAGTTTAATTGCAGCATTATATACGACTATTTTGGTTGCTGTTGACACCGCGGTCGATCGTCATAGCTGACGTATTGCCCCAAGCGCACTCCTTGCCCCATTGATACGGTTGGTTATTTCCAGTTCGGATGAGCCCGTGCTAGCATAAGCCCCCCCCAACGTGTTCGACGACTGTGTTGTTACCCTGAATGTTGCTTTCCGTAATGATACAACATGTCGGCAGTTTGGTCTTGCAAAATGCAGTTTGGTAAAATCCGACAACGGTTTTTTGACAGCGCTCAAAACCAATACGCAAACTAGGACTGACAGACATTATTTAGTTAAAGTCCCCTACGATTATAATAGTATTAATTTGACCCAGTTACGGCGTGCGACATATTAACTTTCGTTCCTACCAGTCAGTTTAGCTTCAGCTCAACTATTATTATTTTGAAATAAGTAAATAGATGGAAGCCGACAAGTCCTTAAAGACCTTAAAGAATAATTTAGTTTCGTAATGTTCCATTATGAGCTTGGGAAGCCGACAACCTAACCGGTATGCCCCGGCAGCCATGTACCGCAGAACACGGAGTAACCTGACACACATGATGGCGACGCGTCTAATCGCCGATGTGTCTGTTTATACATCGATCAGGTTATTTTACTAATTATTAGGTGTTGGCCGTTCAAATTAATTAGTGGCAATAATATATTGTTTAAGTTGTTTTAAAATATTAAATTATTATTTCGAACTTACGTTGTACTGATCGCTACCAGAAATTCCCGCTGCGGCTGCTGCGTACATATCGCCCGGTGAGCCAGCGACCATTCCAGGCGGCAAACCGTAGCCTCAAACAAAACAATGAAAACCGATATTAAATTTTTTATCGCATACAGTACCGAAGAACAAATCACAGTCGCGGCCAACAATAAGTGCAAAATAATTGATTGAAATTTTGATCGGTTGCGCATAAACGAAATTTTTATCGATTTGAGTTGAACGAAATTTCGATCGATTACGATTTCGATTGCACCTATTTTTGACCGGAACTTTACTAAATTTACGCAACGTTTGACAGCTTTGAAACTAAATAAATTTTGACATTTTTCAAAACCGGTTTCAGGCTAAACACAATGGAGATTTTACTAGTCCAGCTTACGTACAGGAACAGATAACCTTGTAGTATTATATTAAACATAATTTGATATTACTGGCCCGTCCATTATTCCTTCGAAAAGTGGGGGCACCATGTTTATTCACGAGGGGAAATTAAAAGTGGGGGGGATAAATTTTGCTTAAAAATACTAAATATTTCCATATTTTCATGCGTTTTTACTACCGTGAATGTATTTTCAAGCTAAAAACGATATTTTAGCATTATAAATAGTGGTAATTAATGTTTAAAAACAATTTGCAAACAAAAACATAAATTTTCTGACAAAAATTTTTTGTAATTAGTTGAACATGGGGGCTTCGGCCGAGTGGGGGGAGGGGGGAACGGACATGGGGTAAATGTCACGAACATGGGATCGGGATAGTGGAGGTCCCACACCCCCACTGTGGACAGACCAGTATTAGGATGCAAAATGCACTGTGTGCAATTTTTCATCTATATTTAGTACTACAATATTGAAATTAAATTTTTATGGTTTCCAAAGGACACAAATGAATATCAAGCGACTCATCATAGAGACATTGATACCTAATAGCTCCACAAACACACCCACCAAATAATACTTACCAACGGAACCAACAACTCTTCAAAGGACACTAGCAAAATTACTAGTGCGCAACTAAACTTAGGATGACCCCAATGACTATTTTGTTTTTTGACAAAAATTTGAGTTCCCGAACATTTTCGAGTCGGTAGAAAAAAGCTCATTTCTGTTCGCGAACATCACAACTATTGTTTGCGAAAAAAATGGCTGTATTTGAATTGGTCAAGGTTATGTTTGCGAATACTGATTCATAAATAATAGGTACTTACTTACGTATAATTACTTTTTGACATCACAGCTGAATTAAATTTGTTCGCGAAAGTTATGAAATTTTTGAACTATCGTTACCAAACTGCAAATCGGTAAGTCTTGTCTACTAATGAACCGAATCGAATTTCCTATTAGTTCCGTAACAGTGGATGTGATTTCACACCGGGTTTTGGAAAATAGGATGGTTTGTGGGGTCACCTTAAGTTTAGTCGCGCATAGCTGGTGCTACAACACTTGTATTGTCAATCTGTTGTTAACACTTACACGAACCTATTTGTTTTACTTATACTTTAACTTACACGAACGATATTTTACATATACGTCAATCAATACTTTCACGCACACTTAATACTCTAAGCTTATTCGCTCTCCGACAGTACTTATTCGTCAGATCACAATCCTTTTCCGTCCTTAAGTACTTTCACAGAAAACATACACTTCTTCTTTGAATGATCGCCAATATGTCCACGGACACTGCTACTTACCCAACCGCCGACAAGCACTTCCACGAACATCAATGCTTTATAGTAGGAGCCCCACCCCAGCAGACCGTGTAACGGTCTGCAATATTTCAGTCCCTTGCCTAACTTGTTTCCGGCCAGAACACCAACTCTACCAGGAATTCCAGTATTTACGGGCCGGTTGGCTAAATTGCCACGCGGATGCCAACACTTATCCGTCAAAACTCCCAGAACTTGCACTAAAACCAAGACTTACCCGCCGGCCCACCGTGTCCAGCAGCTGCAGCGGCCGCCTTCTGTGCTGCATGCTTCGCTGCGTACATATTCGCTTCTTCTTGCGCTTTGGCGATATTCTTTTTGTATCGAATCCGTTTGTTACCAAACCAATTCGAAACCTAAAAATTATCGAAATTAAACCAAAACCACGCTGAACGACATCGTCATGATCGCAAAACTAAACATGTTTCCATCTACATAGTTCTGGAAATTATAAAAATATGTTTCTCGTTGCTCATAGTACAGTCTTTGCCTTCAATAACAGGGCGCTGCTTCTTTAGGAATGACAATAAGGATGCAGTTATATCAAGACATTTGAAATTCCAGTAACTGATTAGGATGCTGATTTTGATCTGTTTGAGAATGCTAAAACGACGATTTACACAATAAAAATATTTGTACGACTATTAAAAGTACCTAAAAATATGGGGAATATATATCATAAAGAGCATAAGTTTATACCCCATTTTGAAATATCCCCAAAAATGAACATGGGCAGGAGGCAAACTTCACCTTCACCCACATTCCGGAAGGCTGTGAACAGACCCATTTTATGCAATCCAACAACCAGATTTCAATTTTAAAATCAGCTGTAGAGATTGAAATAAGTCGTTTCCGATAAAATCCTCCCTAAAACATTACCCGGCGCAAATTCATACTAATATGTAAATGTATAATATGCGATACATTCATTATAACAATAATTACTATCAAACTACCCTAAAACAGAAAGCTCAAGAACATTATCACACAGCATTTTTTTAATATAAGCAAAAAATTCTATTTATATAATTCTATAATTAATTTTCCGTATCCGTGACTCTCACAGTTAGTACAGCATTGCAGTTGCTATTTTTACACTTATTTTATCAACTAACACAAAGGTGTCACCGCACATTAGTTTCCGCCTCGTTACAGCTTGAACGGAACAGAATTTTTTTGGATCTGAATTTGATATCAGTTGATTTTGGTGCTTCCTTCGCGACTACATTAAATTTTAGAACACACAGAGTTAGTTACTAGAAAATAATGCAAATTATTTTGAAAATCAGTAAGTAATATTAAAACTGAAAATAAAATAAAAAATTAGTTACCATTAGTTACCATATTTTGATATCCATATGCGGTACGGATTTGAAACAAAAATAGTAAACTGGGGTGCGTTGTATATTTCTGTTGTTATCCAATTCTAGCACTTTTGGCGGTAAACATTGAAAAATGTAGGCGCAAAAATTTAGATATATCAAGCTTTAAACGCTACATTCACATCAGAATTCAATAAATCAGCTCATTACTCGGATACATTTCTTGTTGACAGAAATAAAACCCGAAATTTTTTTATTTTATAGCAGAGTTTTGACATTCAGATACGGAGGACTCCAGTCCAGCGCCGTTGCTCCCATAGACTACGACGTTTTTCACTCAGCGCTGCGCTTAACCACCTCCACTTCTTTTCATCATCAACCTACCTGCGACACGGTAATACTGCATTAGCGGGCAAGTTATTTCGTATTCAGTAGCAGCGTTTTGACGCCCAGACACCGAGGGCTCTAGACCAGCCCCGTTGCTCCCGTAGACTACGACGTTTTTTTCACTCAGCGCTGCGCTTAAGCACCTCCCCTTCTTTTTATAATCAACCTACCTGTGATACGGTAATACCGCATTAGCGGGCAAGTTATTTCTTATTCAGTGACGTCCAGACACGGAGGGCTCCAGACCAGCACCGTTGCTCCCGTAGACTACGACGTTTTTCATTGAGCACTGTGTTTAACCCTCTCACCTTCTTTATTTCATCAACTTACCTGCGACACGGTAATACCACATTTGCGGGCAAGTTCTTCTTTCGCTTCTTCGCTCGGATATGGATTGCTCAAGTGCGAGTAGAAATATTCGTTAAGAACTTCGGTGGCTTGCTTGCTAAAGTTCCGACGTTTTCGGCTGAAAATATTAACAATAATTATTCATGTACAACGGTGGGCACACAGTTCGTAAAGGCAGACAAAATGTACTACTGTGTAGCAGCAAACATTCTTATTACTTATACATTAAACTAAAGCCAAATCAACAAAGCAGATGGTACCCCTACGGTGGATGCATTTGAAATTGCAACAAATTTACCCCACCTTCCAAGTATAACAGCTCTTCAATCAATCAACGAATGTGGTAATTAGGCGTTGCTACAATGAAGATATAAGCGTGCGGGCGAGCGCTAGTTTGTGGCCCGTTGAACTATACCCGCAAAAACCTATTGAACCTAATTGGCTGGACGCGAATGTAGTCCCTTGGTTATGTAGGAACTAGGAGTAGATATGGGGTGAATTACGGCTTTTGCGAATTTTTTTCACACTGCAGCGAACTACGCACATTGTAGCAAGTGATATAACACAACCATACGCAGTACTCACCAAAAATGAGTGTTGCTTTTCAGACCGATCGAGAAGAAATCAAACAAATACTACCAATCCGCCAAGCAAGTTTCAAACAAATTTAAAAAAAACATGCTAATGCTGCGAACCGGTCTGGAACAAATTCGAACATTTCTCGATCGACGTTGGAAATTTTTTGAATGAAATTTTTAACAAAATCCGACCGAATATCGAACGAAGAGCTCTCATTTCTGGCGAGTATTGTACATACAATTTAGTGCTAAAACTTTATATAAAGCATGACAATACAATGCTTCAGCGATTTTCCATTAATAGCAATTAGCCGAAACTAACAAAAGGCCTGGCAGACAAATACCAATGTGTCGAGATTACAATATGTACCTAAAATCTTTAAAATTTTCCCAATGAGGCCAAAATGACTAAAATTTCCGTTTTGTGTAAGCAAAATTCCAATTAATTTGCTAATCTACATATATTTGCAGTTTTCTGACAGATAAAGCACATTATTGCTCCAAGATTAACTCAAGGACCCCAGAGGTACCGATCGCCCCAAATTATTCTAAGTTCGCCCATCCCGGAACTGGTGAGACCCCCAGGTCATGCCCATAGGTATAATTTTGATTAGTTTGGAGAAGCAAAGTAATATATATATGGTGGCCTCTCTAAAGTGGGATGGAGGGTAGCCATTTTTTCGGTACCGCCTGCAAAAACGGGCGCCCCCACCGGGACATTCTTCTAAAATACGCCCGGTAAAATCCCCCAGTGTAACATAAAAACTAGATATTTTTTACAGAATTCCCCGGCTGAAGTTAAAAATTTAATTTCTACAAAAATGAAATTGTTTTTTAACCTCAATAGAGACTTTTTGCACGGTTTCCGACGCTTTTTATTAAAATTTTAAACACTTGGTGAAAGATACTAAATTTTAAAATTTTAAATTTCGAAGCCCGGGAGCCCTCAACCCTCCCCCGCCCATCCCGACTCATGCCCCTTAGCGAAATCCGGCGATCCCAGTTCATGACCCATGGCAATAATTTTCAGCGAATGGAGAAGCCAGATAGTTCGTTAATGTCGTTTCAGCACCTCTTACCGAGCATCCAAAAAGCGCGACCGTAAAATCATCACTGCCTCACATGTCGACTGCTTTAGTTGAACTTGGATCGCCGAAAATTTTCGATGAATGATCGCGACCATTCGATCGATTTCTTTCGGTGAAATCGGTCGAGTCCGACTCTGCTCGCGGAGCAAATTCATTACGTGCGATGTGAATTCGTTGCATGCCTGCGTTGAACCAACATCAGTATAACCATTATACAAAATATAATAGAGCGCCTCAAGTTTAAAACAACAAACAGATTTTAAACAATAAAATTTAATTACAACGTTGATTGCGAACTAACAGCTACGATTTAGGAAGCATCGACCGATAGTACTGTAACGAGACATACCCTGGTTAACAAATTGCCTTATGTAAGCTGGGGGGTGTATTAAGTCGTGAACCTCAAACACGAAGGGCCGTAGCCCTTAACTTCGCTTCACATGAATTTTTCTACTATTCAATATTGCCCGATGCCATGCCAATAACTGCTATACGTGATGAACTACCGTGGGAATCATTCCGGTGGGAAAATATAGGTCTTGCGTCATCTGTTTATTATGTGTATAATAGGTATGTACTGTGTATCTTGTTTACTTTATGCATACATTTTTCGCGTGTTTACGACTCCATAATTCATATGTAATTTTTGTATATGTGCGAACCTGTTTGTTTTGTTATTACATGTGAATCGAGTGTAGTATGTGTCACCCACTATAAATCATTTTCGTTTGTATGTGAAGCGTGTTCATTATGTGTAATTGTTTGAAAATAGGATTAGTTTTGAGTTAAAAAATTTCATAGCACATTACAATAGAATTTTTAAGAACTACAGAATTGAAGTTAAAGTGCACAGGGGGATGGTTTGGGCATATGTGGATTTTGATGCCAAATGCCATAGGGCACAACGTAGATTATCCATACCAAATTTGGCATCATTTGGCCCACCCGTTAAGGAGTTACGGACCTCATCCCTCGGCAATTTCTGGCCCTAATAATTTTATTAATTATTGGAATTAGTAAGATTAAAAGAGTTTAAAACAATATAAAAATTTAAAATTTGTGTGCCAGGGCTACAATTCAGGTACCTATCGGATTTGAGTGTAAGCCCTGGGTGCCTTAACTATTACACTTACATTAGCGGAAATGTAAGTGTATTTTGGATATACTGGATTTTCCAAATTTTGTTATGAGTTAGGGATTCCGCGAATTTCGTAAAAACTTAGTCTCTATCGCAAAAATTAAAATTTAAGTTTGAGAGAACTTCATAATTCTAAGAATTTCTTGGTCTTAACTGTATAAACCGCGGTTAAGAGAATCTTCTAGGTTTCTGGTCCGGGATAAAAGTTTATTTAAGTCGGTGCACGCTGAGATTAAATAAGTTTTTGCAATCGGTGATCAAGCAAGTTGAAGCAACCGCTGAAACTTTAGCAATCGGTGTGATCGCAATTGCTGTATATAACGTAAGTATATGTTTATTTAGATTGTTGTATGACATATTCTATGGTGTAATAAATGATTGGGTGAACCTATGTCTACCTCCAAACACATATATATAAGAGGTTATTTCACCGCCACAGAACAGTGGATAAATTGAGGTTTCAAGAAATACATATACCCACTCACCATTAACCAAGCACAAACGTTGTAATTCGACTTTAGTCAACTGTGCAACATAAGAAATCTAACTTTAGCTAGCACTCACGCGGGCTACAGTACTGTTAAACTGCGTTCACACGTCAAATTTTTGCTCAAAATAGAAAAATACAGCAACCAATCAAGCTTCAAAATTTCACAAGCCCAGATCAGATAAATTCTTTCGCCCAGATCAGCTAAAACAATATGTTAGAAAAATTTAACAGTGATCACGCGTTCAAATTCACAAAAATGCAAAATAATGCTATCAAATTTCATCCGCATCCAGCCGAAATTGCTTTAGTCCGCGTTCAGACGCAATTGCAGTCAGCCTGCGTCTGCACTTACTTTTGCTCATAAAAACTGCATTTATGCGTTTAGGTCTACATACGCTCCGTTTACTCCAGAACTCATAAAAGCTCCGTTTACTTGGTTATGTGCCGCGGACAACAATTTACCACAGAAAGGATGTAGGAAAGTAGGGAAAGTTTTCGGTACAAAAGGCATTGCATTCAAAAAAAAGTGAAACAATTTTTTCAATAGTTATATACTGGAACGATTACCCCAGTGTTGGTGTGCCCATTGTTTGAACTTGACTATAATAATGAGCAATATTAGTTCGAATGACTAGGACAGATAAGCCGAAATCAAATCACAACAGCCATCACTGATTTGTTGATAAGGCCAAGCGACAGCGCTCCAAGACACCAAGGCCTAGAAAGGCCTGACAATATTAATAATAAACGTAAACCTCCACCAACCTGTTCATACTTTTCAAGCTCAGCGTGATAAATCTGTCGAATTTGATGAAGCTTTGCCCGATAGTCCGCGTGTTCGCCTGACGTCGCATCGCTGGATGGCTGTTGATGAGTGATTTTTTCCGGGCCAACGACACCTTCGGCGACCAACATATTGTCCAGACGCATTAGCTGCGGATCGGGCGCCTCTTCTTCTTGTGCATTTCGCAAACTTAGCACTAAACCCGGAATAATTAGAATTACAATATGTGCCAATACACCACAAGTAAAGTAACGCAAGAAAATAAAAACAAATCTTTCGTAAAAAGTCAGCATCCTGTTCATTTAGTGCTCGCGAATTTTACCGATGTAATTTTAATGTCCGTCCGCGAATTGGAAGTTGCTTGAATTTCCAAGTGACGGTCCAAATTAAATTAAAAAAATATGCCGTTTTGAAGCACGTCGGCTATGGCACCGCAAAGACAGGAAGAAGGATCCAAGTGGGGTGTCATACAGTGTCCTTCGTACAATGGATACTTATGGCTACTGAAGCACTAGTTCGGCACCGAAGCTGTGGGTTCGTTGCCTAGAAGCGGAACTCAGCGTGCTTAAATCGGTGCAACATGTTTTATACCGCAAGGGTTCTATCTACCCGCCCTTGCGTAAATGCCTTTTCGCAACAAACACGCAGATAGTTTTATTATAACTACTACAATTTTCACAGAATCGGTTTGATAAGTAGCCCAGGCACGACAAATGCATTGCCGAAAACTCAAAATGTAGCAGCGCTCCTCCGAATATGTAACGTATTCGCCAGTACGGATAAAAGATATACGCTGGCCTTCCGATAATATACGCAGTTCCCGAATGTGCTGATATAGGTCCACCTCAAAATAATAAATGCCAGCGATGACGTATTTTAGTTAAGGCCCGAAACATGAGTTCGACTCTCTGAGATTCCAGCTAGAGATCACAGCTCAAAATAATAATCCAACTTTAATCGGTCCAACAATGGCAGATATACGCAATATTTAAAGGCGTGTACACGCGCTCAAACTTCATGCTAAAATTTTGAGCGGAAAATTTGAAGGTATTTGCTGTTAAACGAAAATTGTTTCAAAAATTGAGATCAAAATTTGAGGTCACACTTGTTCCGGTATATAATACATCTGGTCGATGATTGGCTAAGGGAATATATTTGCAAAGGATGAGCAGTATTCACACGTGCAAACTTATCAAAAATACAAAAAGTGCCTTCAAATTTTGATCAAAAAGCTTGAGCGTGTGAACACGCCTTTGTTCGAGATATATTAACATTTGTTCACACGCTCAAACATTTGTTCAAATTTTGATCAATATTTGAAAGCATCTTTTTTACATTTTTGGTAAATTTGAACGTGTGAACACTGTTCAAACTTTTCAAGAATATTCCTGTAACCAATCATCGACGAGATGCACTACCTGAAAAAGTTTGGGCTCAAATTTTGAAATATCGCAATTTTACTTTAAAAAACACCGTCAAATTTTGAGCGTGTGAACACGCTTTTTGCAAAAACAGATACTGGTTGACTAACCTACTACTTATCCCGCATGCAACATTGCTTTAGCAAACAGCGCATAACCGGGAAGTGTGGCACTTTAAAACACTCCTATATCAACCAGTCCTCGATGTCACGAACGTTTACAGCGTTACCCTCTGCTTTGAATTGGGTCAAACCGCGCTAGCAAAATAAGAGAGATCGATACATGACACCAAACGCAGGCTAGGTTTAACATTAGAGTAAGGCAGTTTTCACATTGCATCCGACTCAAACAGACACGACTAAATTTGTATCTACTGTGCGCGTGTGTATTTATATGAACATATTTTTCACCCAAACCGCTCAAAATATTCTACGGAAAGCAAGACCAACCGAAACTGTACTTCTAGTGAATCCCGAAAAAATCCAAGATTTGAAAGCATGGATGCGTCTACAATCGAATGTAGCTAAATATAGTTGCATGCTGAATAAACGATGAAACGAATAAACCATAAAACGAGCCAAGAATTCTCACAGGCAAGAGTGGTAAATTTCGACGGTGTCTATTTCTGGGTTTTTTGGAGGAGTGTCGTACATAACTTAACTTCGGCTGGGCGGACTGACTCGCGCGATAGCTCATTTGAAAGCTTGCTGTTTATTTATGCGCGAATAGGCAAGAGTGGTAAATTTCGACGGTGTCTATTTCTGGGTTTTTTGGAGGAGTGTCGTACATAACTTAACTTCGGCTGGGCGGACTGACTCGCGCGATAGCTCATTTGAAAGCTTGTTGTTTATTTATGCGCGAATAGGCAAGAGTGGTAAATTTCGACGGTGTCTATTTCTGGGTTTTTTGGAGGAGTGTCGTACATAACTTAACTTCGGCTGGGCGGACTGACTCGCGCGATAGCTCATTTGAAAGCTTGTTGTTTATTTATGCGCGAATAGGCAAGAGTGGTAAATTTCGACGGTGTCTATTTCTGGGTTTTTTTGGAGGAGTGTCGTACATAACTTAACTTCGGCTAGGCGGACTGACTCGCGCGATAGCTCATTTGAAAGCTTGTTGTTTATTTATGCGCGAATAGGCAAGAGTGGTAAATTTCGACGGTGTCTATTTCTGGGTTTTTTGGAGGAGTGTCGTACATAACTTAACTTCGGCTGGGCGGACTGACTCGCGCGATAGCTCATTTGAAAGCTTGTTGTTTATTTATGCGCGAATAGGCAAGAGTGGTAAATTTCGACGGTGTCTATTTCTGGGTTTTTTTGGAGGAGTGTCGTACATAACTTAACTTCGGCTGGGCGGATTGACTCGCGCGATAGCTCATTTGAAAGCTTGCTGTTTATTTATGCGCGAATAGGCAAGAGTGGTAAATTTCGACGGTGTCTATTTCTGGTTTTTTGGAGGAGTGTCGTACATAACTTAACTTCGGCTGGGCGGACTGACTCGCGCGATAGCTCATTTGAAAGCTTGTTGTTTATTTATGCGCGAATAGGCAAGAGTGGTAAATTTCGACGGTGTCTATTTCTGGGTTTTTTGGAGGAGTGTCGTACATAACTTAACTTCGGCTGGGCGGACTGACTCGCGCGATAGCTCATTTGAAAGCTTGTTGTTTATTTATGCGCGAATAGGCAAGAGTGGTAAATTTCGACGGTGTCTATTTCTGGGTTTTTTGGAGGAGTGTCGTACATAACTTAACTTCGGCTGGGCGGATTGACTCGCGCGATAGCTCATTTGAAAGCTTGCTGTTTATTTATGCGCGAATAGGCAAGAGTGGTAAATTTCGACGGTGTCTATTTCTGGTTTTTTGGAGGAGTGTCGTACATAACTTAACTTCGGCTGGGCGGACTGACTCGCGCGATAGCTCATTTGAAAGCTTGTTGTTTATTTATGCGCGAATAGGCAAGAGTGGTAAATTTCGACGGTGTCTATTTCTGGGTTTTTTTGGAGGAGTGTCGTACATAACTTAACTTCGGGTGGGCGGACTGACTCGCGCGATAGCTCATTTGAAAGCTTGCTGTTTATTTATGCGCGAATAGGCAAGAGTGGTAAATTTCGACGGTGTCTATTTCTGGTTTTCTGGAGGAGTGTCGTACATAACTTAACTTCGGCTGGGCGGACTGACTCGCGCGATAGCTCATTTGAAAGCTTGTTGTTTATTTATGCGCGAATAGGCAAGAGTGGTAAATTTCGACGGTGTCTATTTCTGGGTTTTTTGGAGGAGTGTCGTACATAACTTAACTTCGGCTGGGCGGATTGACTCGCGCGATAGCTCATTTGAATGCTTGTTGTTTATTTATACGCGAATACTGATTCCAACATCTTTCTTCCGAAAAACGGGACAAAGGGGCCCAAAAAATCACGCTACTCACAGTAACTGGGCAACCGCTGTATATATCAGTCAAATTGAATTCATTTTGCGAAGCAAACAAGTCACTATAAACATATGGTTTGCTAACAAGTTTTGAGTCAAAACGGGTTCAAAAATGGATACAAGAGACACAACGAAAATGGTAATATTTCCACAACCGCTCGTCTCAATCTTTAGAGCCATTTATCCTATATGTAGCTCCAGATAATCCGGTGTTATTGCATTTATTTACAAGGTTTGCTTAAAAATGGTTTTCAAAGAGCAAAGGGACCCAAAATATACGAAAATGGTAATATCTCTTCAACCGTTTATAAGCTATATACAGTTTTTAGTCTAATTTTGTACAGCAATTCATCATATATGTACTTGAGAAATGGGTGACAATTATAGCTACGTATATCTTCTCAACTATTCTAGCAACGTGGCTGATATTCGGCGGCTCATTTTGAAATTTCATGCTCAATATAACTATGCGTATCTCTCTAAATACATATGTATTAAAAACTCAGAATTCACCACCTTGGCGATAAGACAAGCTACTAGCTATATCATTTAAAGTGAGCCTAAAAACACACATATTTTTATACATTATAGTATACTCATGCACGTTCATAGGGGACAGGGGGATTGTCACCCCTGACGCTTGGGCCTCGCCGACAACCCCCCCCCCCCGCGATGTAGTCTGTTCCCCTTAGGCTCTGCACCCCCTCTCCCAAGCCGAAGGCGCGCGGAACATTTTCACAAAAACACAAAAACCGGGCGAACTTGCGGAAAATTGACAAAAGGTAGGGCAAAATTGGTAAAACCAGTGCCTAAAACATTTGAAAATTTGAGTTTCTCAACGTTTAAAAAATCATTCCCCTGACGACACCACCGCCACCCATCCCTGCGGCGGCGACGACCTTCCCACTCCCCGGAACTCCCACTATCCCACGTGGGACCTCGTCCATGTGTGTTATATACTGTCATTTAACCTATAAATGTCTACCGACCAAACACACACCACTTCCTTCGAAGCCAAAACGCAACAGCATACGGGCAGTCGCTCTTTCGTCAGACGTCAATTGTTCTCGACTGAGCCAATTTGATAAGCCGAATCTATTTCAATTTCACTCACACATACGCATGACTATATATTTATTAAAATATACGCACATATATTATATTTATTAAATAATATATAAATACATATATCTGAATATATTATATATCATATATATAGGCACTATTGATATACATAAATATAATATATTTGGATATACGTGTTTCTATTATTATATAACAATATATCTTATATATATTTAATAAATGTAGAATAATTTAATAAACAAATATATATAAATATATACTAAAATATATATATAAATATATACTAAAAATATCTAAAACCACCGCGTCAGCCGACCATTTTAAGGCCAACGCGATATATACGAGAAACCCTTTTAAATCAAACAATAATTTTATAAATGGGAGCTGACTCTATAATTTTAGTTATTTTTTTAAGATTTAAATGCAAAAACACAGAACCAAACGTGGAAGTTCTGCGGCCAATTCATTTGGTTCGTTCGACCTGGTCAAACGATGGTGGCTTTATTAGCTGCTGCCTGCCTGTCTGTCTGTCACAAGTTAAGCCATTCGTGCATTTATCAAACGCTGCCCGACAAAATGTTGACAAAACAAGCTCCGGATATGTTTCAGCAAGATTTATGGCTGTATATTAGGAGTCGTGTATCACGTGTTGCACTACGTATACAAATATATTGTATTACCAAAGTATACGTATATAGTTAGTGAAACAGGCAAAAGGAATAATTCTCGCTGACCAGAGACATAAAGTTTAAGTGTCCATTAATGAGGTTTTTGGGGGGGGGCGCACACATAAGTCAACTTTGCCTGGGCTGATCGATTCGCGCGATAGCTCATTTGAAAGCTTGAAATCTCTATTTGTGCCCTTTAGTTAGACGCGAAAACGGATTGCAACTCCGAAGTTGTAAAAACAGTCCAAGTGGCTCGGCTAGGGTCAAAACAGGGTCCACCAAAACATATTTTTGGCTGTATTTCAGAAATGGGTGCCGATATTTCAGCCAAATCAGGTTCATTTTGTAAACTATGGTTCGTCAAACTATTGATAACGCTTTTGCACAATATATAATTTTGGGTACAGTATTATGGTCCGCAGGGTTTATAAAAGGTTCTTGTCATCAGAAATATTTGTAAACGACCGTATCTCCATTACATATTAGACTCATTTTGTAGAGCAATTCACCAATTATGTAGTTACAGCGTTCGGGCATAATGGGCTTTGAATGGACCCAAGAGACCCAAAATATACGAAAATAGCAATATCTCCATAAAGACTCGAGCTATGTGTGTGTTATTGGTCTTAATTTACAGACCAATTCAGCCTATATATAACTGCAGATGATACACTGCTGTAGTCAATATTTATGCTGCAGAATTGGGTTAAAATGGCTTCTTGAATGGTCCCAAATTACACGTAAACGGCAATATCTCCGCATCCATTTGAGCCGTGTAGATGTTGTTGATCTCATTTTGTAAAGCAATTCATCCTGTATATAGATGCACATTTTAAGTCCCTAAATACGCAATGAGCAAGTATATCTCATCAACTGTTAAAACAACGCAAGCTGTGTACACCTCTCTACATTGCATATTCAACACTCCGAATTCATTACCTTGGCGATGAAACAAGCTACTAGTGTCACGAGTTCAATTGAAAAGAGTATGACACTTCCCTTCACTCACGTGTAACCCCGTGTTCGATGACGTGGGCGTTTTCGGCCTGACCCCCCACCCCCCTGTTTTCTGGGTTTTTCGAGATCCACTGACCCCAGATTTTGGGGGTGTAGCTCGAACCCCCCGTTTTTTTGGGGGTAGGTCGGACCACCGAATTTCTGGGGGAGGTCGGTTGAACCAGCAGCTGCTTACAACTAGACCCCCCTCTAGAAATTGTAGAATCCGACCTACCCCCCCCCTGTGTCGTAAACTCCAGTTGTACGCTCTCGTTGACAGTTTGTCCACTAAAAGATACTGCCGTAAATCTTTTTACTATTTAAGGCTGGCGAACAATACTTCAGTGGTGAGCTTTGCCGAGGGTTTCGCTTGCTGAGGCTACCACAAGCTGATGTGTGATCCTTATTTCAGCCATCGTACATAAACCTAGCATAGCATAAATGAATGATAATTGTCGTCATAATGTGCTCATCATCGTCATCATCATCATTGGTGGACTATCTTTTTTTTCATCGGCTGATCATCGAATTCTCATTTTATAAATAGTGACATTTTGGGTGTGTGCTCACGAACAGCAGCAACATTGTCATCAACATCAATACAAATAACAATTACAATAACAACAACAACACCAATCACAACGGCTTCAAACTCAGCAGCAACAACCACGAGTGTATTTATCAGTTGCGACCAATACCTACGGCAGCGACTCATTCGGACCGAGTCGTGTCAACCCACATCGTCGCCATCGTCTACAAATTTCGGTCGTCGCACTATCGGGTGCTTGGGACGAGTCCATTGCGGCACTCATCATCGTGTGCGTGTGCCATACGCCGAATCAATCGCGACGGATATCGCTCATCATCGGTGTTCTTTATCGTTGTTGGTCAACCGTGCGTGGGTTCGAGTGTGCTCTGCTCTTGCTCTCCACCAAGGGTTAGTCTCTACTGTATATTTCACTACACAGTGAAAAGTTGGCGCAACCAGCAGGATCATCGAATCTCAGCATGACATCACGTTCGGGTCCTATTCGTCAGGCGTTGGGCCCAGCTAAATCGCACTTACTAAAACATCTAGATTCCGCGGCCAAGTTGTTACAACAGAAAGTGGACGGTCTGGATGCAAGCGCATGCCAAGACTTTGTAGACGATGTTGAAACAGTCGCTTCAAGAATACAGTCCAGTATCAATACACTAAACGAGCGCGATCAACAATGGCAGCAGCTAATGCTTGAGTTGGGCGACGATAAATTAGCGGCAGAAGAAAATTTGTACGGCAACGTAGCTGCTAACCCAACCGACGGCTATCTGACTGTAATAGAATCTGCAAAGGATGTCGTGTGCTCAATTGAGCGCAGGGCTAAACAAGTCAATCGACGTCTACAAGAGAATGGGCGCGACGACACTCATCTGCGCGGTAACCTTGGTGATCGCGTCACCTCAAATGTAAAGCTGCCCAAACTAACATTACCGACATTTTCCGGGGATTGTCTGGAATGGCATAATTTTTGGACAATCTTCAAAGCCAATGTAGACGATCAAAAGCTGAGGAACACTGAAAAGTTCGCATATCTGCGCGCACAGCTCTCTGGCGCCGCCCTGTTGACGATCGAAGGGCTCCAGATTACCGACAATAACTATAATGCAGCGATCATTATCCTACGTGAACGTTTTGAGAAACAACCGACGCAGCTAGTTGGCGCGCTGTATAGCCAACTGAAGCGCATGCAACAAGCATCGGCTAGTATATCATCACTCACAGCAACGTACGACAGTCTCGAGAAGATTTTCAGGCAGCTGGAATCGTCTGGCGAAATAATCGACGATAATCGATCGTTAACGCTTGATGTTCTTAGCAAGTATCCGCCACGTGTTGTCGAAGACCTGATGAAGCATCACGGAGTCGGTCCAACCGCCACCGTCAAAGAAATACGTTTGGCGACTAGTAACTACATCAAACAGTCGGGTTATATTTCGGAGATGATGAGTGATCTTCATCCATTCGACACGGCGGCATCCAAATCCAGTCGTTCCGAACCGTCGAAGTTCAAACCGCCGCCACGAGGCGAACACGACAACGCGACCCGTACACCGACGTCTACGTCAGCATTTACATCTATCGGCACCAAGACACGTAATGTACCATCCTCGAAGCCTGTCCCACAAACTCCGTGTTATTTTTGTTCAGAACGGCACTACAACGCGCAATGTACGAAATATCCCACCGTGGACAGTCGGTCACAACGCTTACAAACCCTCGGCCGCTGCACCCGATGCCTCAACTCCCAGCATCCTGGTCAGAACTGCTCTGGCCAAATTCGGTGTTTTTTCTGTCGCTCAACCGATGCTCATGCCACGCCGCTCTGTCCCAAACAATTTTCAGCGAAGAGCAATGAGTGGAAAGGTATCGCAACTGGGGCACAGTCATCCGTGGATGTCAAGGCGTCAACTGTGGGTGCCAAAGCGGAGGTTACGCCGTCCAATGCGGCACCAGCGTTGCTCAACATCAATGAGCAAGCAGTGTTGATGACGGCGGTGACGACGGCCTACAATACAAATACAGGAGATGAATTGACAGTTCGACTGCTATTCGACTCCGGTAGCCACAGGAGCTATGTAACAACAGCGTGTGCCGAGTCTTTGAAGCTTACTACAGCGCGACAGGAGCCGCTGCATATATCTATTTTCGGCACGAAACGTACCCTATCAGTAGCATCGCGCCAAGTTAGTCTCAACATCAAACAGGTTGACGGGGGTGTGCGGGCACTCGAGCTCCACACCACACCGCTCATCACAGAATGCCCGATATCACCGAAAACGTTGCCAGCGCAGGATTTGGCGACGCTACAGTCTCTACAGCTCAATTTGGCAGATGACCCGTCAACGCTCAACACTTCGCTAGATATCCTTATAGGAACTGACTATTTCTGGGAGTTTATTACAGGCGCTCGCGTATCAACACCATCTGGTCTATATTTGATTCCATCGACACTGGGTTTCCTCGTCGCAGGACGATACCGCGAAGACGTCTCAGACGCAAACGTTGATTCTTCGATCTTCCTTTGTTTGACGGAAACGCACAGTCGTGTACCCAACGAAAGCGCTCTGTTAGCTACTAAAAACCCGTTGCTGCCACCGTATCCTGATATCGACGAGTTCCGAGATTTAGAAACCATTGGCATACTCGATGATCCCGTCGTCAAAGACGACGACTGGGCATTACACCAGTTCAACAACACACTACAGTATCATGACGGACGATATCATGTCCAATGGCCAAAAAAGGCTAACTACGCCGACCTACCAGTCAACTTCGACCTAGCTTTGGGAAGGTTCCGGTCTCTAGTGAAGCGCCTCCAGCGTGCCGATCCGAATATTCTGCAGAAATATCACGAAATTGTCGACGACCAATTATCGAAGAATGTCATCGAGCGGGTTCCCGACCACGAAATCGATTCTCGACACACTTCAAATCAGGTGCATTACTTGCCACACCACCCGGTCATCAAGCCGGGTAGCGAAACGACGAAGGTGCGCATTGTGTACGACGCGTCGTCCAAAGCCAGAAAAGATAGTCCATCTCTCAACGAGTGCCTCTACCGCGGGCCAGTACTGCTTCCTGATTTATGCTCAATCCTTATCCGCTTCCGACTTCGTCCGGTCGCTTTAGTTGCTGATGTCGAAAAGGCTTTTTTGCAGATGGGACTACAGCCAGTCGACAGAGACGTCACGCGATTTATTTTCTTTAGCGATTCATCTATGCCCATCTCCGACCGCAAGTTAGCCCACTTTCGATTTTGCCGCGTTACTTTCGGTGTTATCAGCAGCCCGTTTCTGCTCGGTGCAGTCACGAAATTCCACTTACAACACACTAATAACTGGGCATCGGATATTCTTACGGACAACATATACGTTGACAATGCCATTTGCAGCGTCGATAACGTTGACGTCGCGATGAGATTCTATGTCGAGGCGAAACGAATTTTCGCTGGTGCGGGAATGAATTTACAACAGTGGTGCTCCAGCTCGACAGCAGTTTTCGAAAACATACCGGTGGAGGATCGTGTGAAAAATCGTGAAAACAAAATACTGGGTATTGTGTGGGATAGTGAATCCGATACGCTCCGGCTCCAGAAAACTGCGGAATGCTCTGGCTACCGTGCAGCAAAAACGAAGCGTGAAATCCTCAAGGTCATCGCATCTGTGTATGACCCCTTGGGGTTGTACCAGCCCGTGTTATTCCGCGCAAAATGTTTTCTGCACAAACTGTGGGAAAATGGCAACGGATGGGATGAGGTCATCAACGAAACACTACACACGGAATGGTTAGAGCTGTTCGCGCAGGTAATGGACATTTTTGAACACCGTGTGCAACGACATCCGGAACTCCACTGCTGCGCGGAAGACGTTGAACTTGTCGCCTTCTGTGACGCGTCTCAAGCAGCGTACGCTACTGTCGTGTATCTACGCGCCCGGGGTTCTCACGGGAAGTGGACATCAACATTGCTATTCGCGAAATCTCGACTGGCTCCTAAACCCAAGTCCGGCAACCCAATTTCGATGCCGCGTATGGAGCTTCTAGGCGTCACCATCGGTGCCCGAGCATCTAAATTTGTCCGCAATGGCCTCCATATGGGCGACAACATCCCTATCAATCTCACCGATTCGATGTGTGTCTTGCATTGGCTATACACCGACAAACCTATGTCGGTTTTTGTTTCGAACCGACTTACGGAAATCAAGTCAGCACCGAACATCAACTTTCTATATACAAGCACTGACAGCAATCCCGCCGACTACAGCACTCGTGGTAAATCTGCGCAACAGTTGATATCATCGGAAATGTGGTGGCAAGGACCACCATGGCTCTTATTGGATAAAGCTCAGTGGCCGCATCTAGACCGCCACATTTCGTCATCCGATGTTCCAGTCGACGCTTCGGATGAGTACAAGAAATCTCCAGCATTAATTTCTCAAGTTTTTGTGGCGGGGGAGGATCCTGGCCTTCCGAACGACTTTCCGGTATCCATCGATCCATCAAAATTTTCTTCCTTTCGCAAGCTGCAGCGAGTCACTGCGATTTGTATCAAATTCATCAAGGTCAGAATATGGGATAGGCTACCCGACGCATCGAGGCTCAACGTCTCTAAATGCACCAACGACCTTTTCAGTGCTTTTAACTCGTCGCTGCCTATTTCACGCAGCGATCTTGATGAGGCGAAGATGATATGGGTGCGCCACATTCAGACGTCTAATTTTTCCGAATTGATTGATGCGCTTCACAACAAATCCGACCATACACTAATCAAGCAGCTGGATGTAGCTCTTGACGATCGCGGTATATTACGGTGCTATGGCCGGTTCCAGAATGCTGATTTATTGCCGGATGCTATGACACCAAAGCTGTTGTCGCGCAACGATCATACGACTAATCTGATAATCGACGAAATACATCGCCGACAATTTCACGCCGGTGTAGCACACACGTTGAGTCAATTACGACGAGAGTTTTGGGTTCCTCACGGTCGCAATGCCGTGCGCAAGGTTATATCACGCTGCATTGTTTGTCGACGGCACAAAGGGGCCCCGTTCGCTTTGCCCAGGATGCCGGCTTGGCCCCGAGAACGCGTAGCAAGATCATCTCCGTTCCGCTTTGTTGGGCTCGACTACTTCGGCCCTGTCACGGTTCGAATCGAGGAATCTACGAAGAAATCCTGGATATGCCTCTTCACCTGCCTCTCCGTTCGCGCGGTTCACCTCGAATGGGTGATGGATTGTTCCGCCAACGAATTTCTGCAATGCTTCATCAGGTTCATTTCACGACGCGGAGTGCCGGAGATGATAATATCGGACAACGCACCCCAATTCCGAGTCACCAAAACAGCACTGGACAAATTGTGGTCTCAAGTCCTCGTTGACGAATCGGTGCAATCGTACGCCGCTCATCAAGGAATTGACTGGAAGTTCACCACGCAGCTGGCCCCTTGGCAAGGCGGATTTTACGAACGGCTGGTTAAAGTAATCAAAGGCTCTCTCAAAACTGCAATCGGACGTCGCTTGATGTCGTTCATCGAATTCATCACGGTATGCAGCGAGGTCGAGGCGGTGGCAAACTCACGCCCTATCACTTATGTTCATAGCGACATTCATTCCGGACCAGCCTTACGGCCCATCGACTTCATCACCGACCTTCCCGTGAGCTTGCCGAATACGAATCCGAAATTAGGTCTGCAGGGGTTTGGCGACGCCGGGAAGGACTTGATTCGCTTCTGGAAGATGAAGCAGCGAAAATTGGATTCACTGTGGCGGTTTTGCAGAATATCTCCTCAGCTTACGAGAACGCGGTCAAATGGATCATCGGCGGAGAAAGGGTGAAATAAAAGCGTCTCCTGTGGCCAATCAAATCGTCATCGTAAAGGATACTGATGCTCCTCGAGCTACATGGAAATTAGCGAGAGTCACACGGCTCATATATAGTCACGACGGGGCCGTCAGATCGGCAGAACTCCTTCTTCCCAATGGTATCACCATTAGGCGCTCGGTGTGCCATCTATTTCCACTAGAAATACCGATCATACCCAACAACGACGATGAAGCTAACGGGACACCAGCTACAGATGGTGGTCAGCAACCGGAGGCGGTACCCGACAACCTCGACGACGTTGATTTAGTCGAGAACACCACGCCGGAGATTGACGCTCAACAAACACTAAACATCAATGACCAACAGTTAATCGATGCCGACGAGTCCGATTTCGACGGGTTCACCGATGAAGAAGCCAACGAGGCTGCAGCTCGAGCCCATTTTCTGCATCAGGCTATTGAAAACAATTTGTCTGCCGTAGCGTGTTCCCTATTCTTCTAAATAGCAAAATAACACAATATCAATTTTGTAATTCGTCAATATATTATTTTGTATTAATGCTGTTAATTTTGTAACTCATCGCCATTATATAATCATCACCACGTCAATTGTTGTTTCTATCTGTATTAATTTGCTGTTTCGTATCAACTTGTTTTAACATTGCTGCGAAATCGTTGGCCTTGGGAGTGTGTCGTAAACTCCAGTTGTACGCTCTCGTTGACAGTTTATCCACTAAAAGATACTGCCGTAAATCTTTTTACTATTTAAGGCTGGCGAACAATACTTCAGTGGTGAGCTTTGCCGAGGGTTTCGCTTGCTGAGGCTACCACAAGCTGATGTGTGATCCTTATTTCAGCCATCGTACATAAACCTAGCATAGCATAAATGAATGATAATTGTCGTCATAATGTGCTCATCATCGTCATCATCATCATTGGTGGACTATCTTTTTTCATCGGCTGATCATCGAATTCTCATTTTATAAATAGTGACATTTTGGGTGTGTGATCACGAACAGCAACAACATTGTCATCAACATCAATACAAATAACAATTACAATAACAACAACAACACCAATCACAACGGCAACGACTTCAAACTCAGCAGCAACAACCACGAGTGTATTTATCAGTTGCGACCAATACCTACGGCAGCGACTCATTCGGACCGAGTCGTGTCAACCCACATCGTCGCCATCGTCTACAAATTTCGGTCGTCGCACTATCGGGTGCTTGGGACGAGTCCATTGCGGCACTCATCATCGTGTGCGTGTGCCATACGCCGAATCAATCGCGACGGATATCGCTCATCATCGGTGTTCTTTATCGTTGTTGGTCAACCGTGCGTGGGTTCGAGTGTGCTCTGCTCTTGCTCTCCACCAAGGGTTAGTCTCTACTGTATATTTCACTACAGAGCCTCCAACGTTAAAATCGGCCTTAAGTCCTAGAAAGACATGACAGGTAATTTATCAAAGTTTTACGTTCATTTCAAAGTAATTCTATTAAATAAAATTTAACGAATTTTATCAGTAGTAACTTTTTATCTTGTATATATTAAACACATTTATAACTGTCACGGAGCGACTACAGCCAGCAGAGCTTCCTAACCCCGTACGTTCGTCGCATAAGTGCGCCAGACTGGTGGATTTTGGGAATTGTTATGTTCAAGTCGTAATGTTTTGCACCTAGCTTTGCATGAGCTAGTCATGGTTCCCTACTAAATTTTCACAGAACCAACACGAATTGGAGACATTTTTATTTTGCCCATTTAGAGTCACCCAACATTTTAAATTATAACACTTGCCTGAGGCCTAAAAATGGCGTCAATTCTCTCATCGAGAACTACAACTTTGCTGTTATGTATTTTTGTGAGCTATGAGCCAAAGTTTGAAAAATAACCCATAAAAATGAAATATTCAAAATTTTTACAAAGGAAATTTTTTGCTTATTGAGCGGTGAACGATAAGATGATACTGTTATTTATCCCGTTAAACATTGTTAGTTTCATTCTTTTAGCCCCATATTAGGTGCGCTGTTAACCCTGCGGGTCGATACTGTAGAAAATTGGTAAACGTTGGCACAAAAAACAGCCAAAATTTATAAAGCCATCCTAATATAATATCGTATGACCTGCATTTAGAATGATTATTTGTATCTATGACTAATCTTGGTTGAACATTATGTGAACTTATCGCAAATCGCCACCAAATTTTGGCGAATCGTTCGGGAATTATTCGCGAAAAATCGGCTTCTGTTTCTGTGCGTGGCAGTATTGTAGGTCATCAGAGTGTGTCTATAGGTTTTCATTGCTGCTGAGTACGATAAAAGCAATGTGCGTGGTATGCATCAAATAAAACAAGCAGTTGTTGGGGTAATACAGCGTAAAAATCATTCACCCAATTAAAATTTTATTTAAAATTTGTGATTTAATGTGGAAAACATTTCGGCTTCACAGTCATTGTAAAAAAATAATGGTTCTTCGATTTTAATATATATAGCCGTAGCGTTGTCACTGAAGTATTGTCGGTGTTTAATTGCTATCATGATAGTTTAAAAGAACCCAAGAACTTGAATTCGAACGTCGAAATGGTCGATAAACAGAGAGTAGCCAAACCCGCTCCGTTTCCCCTCGCTTTGCAAGATACTAGTATACACTGGATGACGAAAAGGACAATTTCTAAAAACAAAATGATGATGGAATACGATGATATTAATTCCCACAGCGTTTACCGAGCAATATATATTCGCTAAAATAATAACTATTCTCAAATAAATTATTGGCGGTGTATTAATGGCATAGTACTCGCCAGAAATGAGTATCACCTTACGAACGAACGAACATCGCATATAAATCGAACAACACTCGAACAAATTAAAAAAGAGCTCCAAAGTTACGCACACGTCTATTTCAGACCAATGTTGAGTTTGTCGAACGAACAGCACTCATTTCTGGCAAGTAAGTATGAGTAATTATTATCAATATTCGCAAGCACGCAAATAGAACTAGAGCACAAAGGTAAATTTGATTCGAATGCAAGTTAACTATGTCGCTTTTACCATAAGCAACTCATGCTGTTTCGGAACCCACCGAACAAGACCACGACGTTGCTCTCTAAAGGACACAAATAGTCTGATCAAATAAAAAATTCTGAAGATTCATCTAACAGGTGATGAGTTATTTTCTCCACAGACGGATAAAAAGGAAGTTTTATGAGTTTGCCGCTAGCAAAAACTAGGTAAAAACTCCGCTCGATTCGCTGGCTCCGTTTAATAATTTTAGGACAGTTTGTTTTGTACTTCATAAAATTGTATTAGTATACTTTTCGAATAGTTCTCGTCAAGAACGAGACGTCAGACTGGAGAAAAACCGAATTTCTCTGCCTTTTGTACCCCACAGTTCAACGGAGACAGCATCTGCGTACTTTTTAAGCAGTTTTTGAAAGATACCGTTGTAACCAAAGAGTTCGTCAACGCAACAACTTTCCAAACTATATCATACATGTTTCTAGATTATATCATATATGCACGACGTCTGAAGTCCCGTGAAATAGCAGATGTATGAGAGGGACCTCCCACAGGGGGATCATCCAGTCAGCTGGGGTGGTAGTGTTGAGACAAATTTTTTGGTACTAATTTTTTTTAATTTTGTCAATGTCCCCCAATTTTTGAGTATTTCCCCCATTTTTCCTACTGTTGCCGAAATTTTCAGCGCGCGGTGCGGAAACTCAAGGGAGGTGGGATCAGGCTACTTTCCGAGGAGGGACTTCGAGCTTTAGGAGGATAACCCGCCTCTCCCTTAAAACCATGCATGGACAATATGTACAATAACAAACCAAAACCATACCTTATTATAGACAAAATGATCAATATTATGTCGAAAAGTTAACGTAACATTAATCATACCTTTGGGAAGTTCTTTCTGTGGCACGTCAGGAAGCTTAATATTTGTAGGTACCGGTCCAATCTTTGTTATTTCTGTGCCAAGCTGTTCTTGCTCAAGCTGTTCTAATTCAGCAAGCAGTTCATCCTGCAATATAATTTATTATAACTGCTGCAAGGAAATGTTGATACAAGACTAATGTATGTTAATGGTATTTCGGATCAGTTGTAAAGTTATGCTTTGGTCTTTTGGGAGTAAATCATATCGTTGTAAAATAATGAAGACATTGTGGGGTCATTAGAATAATTTGACTAATCTTATAAAGTGTTCGTAAAAAATACGTACATACCTTGGCGCTCTACGATTTAAATATTTCACTAATGTCATCGGTAAATTTTGGCAACATAACTAGAAGCTTCGTTGGGGCCCTTGAGTTAGCGTTATTGACAACCAATGGTTAGCAAGTACAGAGCAAGAATAATGCCTACACATTTCGCAACGGATAGCTAATTAACTAACTTACTGCATAATCAGTCATAGTTACATCATGAATCAAACCAGATCGCTCATTGCAATGTTACTGACGGCAACAGCTACATAACATTTGGTCCTACCCTGAGAAAATGTATTAACAACTTAATATTTCGAAACCAAAACTGAAATATGAGATGACGCTAACAGCACTCGCCTGTCGTAAGAGCCATATTAGTAGTGAAATATCGAGCATAGCAGAATCAAATCAAAGCTACAAATTATAACAGTAAAGTATGGACGAAGTCTGGGGTAAATATGGCATTTAATACCAACTGACTAGTTTCGGTGATACTGAAAAATATTTGTGATATAGTATATACACCCTGAGATACAGAGATTGTCGAAATATAAACTCAATACCGCCAATCATTCGGAAAATTTTCCAACAACAGCTATAACTACGTGATTTTGACACATTTGTTGTTTCTGGTCTGCTATTCATTTTGTCAAAAGAGTTTTTGGCGGTGTAATTATATCTGTGGATGCAATATCTCATATCACCTGCACTGTGAAAATTGTTTCAGACTACGATAATATAAGCGAAACAACTAAATTCGACCTGATTTTGCCTTAAACGTGGTCGTGATTTAATCCTTGCTATTGGAAAAGAATACAAACAGTTAAACTGATAAAAAATTACAGATATAAGTCCATCCGTTCCTAAACTATACAAGTTGTTGTACTAATAAAGCTTTACACATCAGTGCTGTAATAAACGGTGTTTCGCACGGAAAAAAATTTTATTTAGTACTGAAAAATAAATTTTTGTGGTTTTCTTTGTGTGAGAGTTGTTTGAAGGAGTTATTAGTCACTTGCAACAGACAATATAAAGCCCAGCATATATGTATATAGGAAAATTTGCAAATATCCACAGAACAAAGCAGCTAAACATGTCAAACGCCTGAAGATGAGGCACATAAATGAATGGCTGCAATTACCTACCGGGTTGACCCAATGGTGCTAAACTACGTTTATAACATTGGTGCAATACAAAAGCTACATAAACGTAAATCGTAGAATCACTAATGATAAAACCGAATTAAAGAAATTGAATTTCAAATGTTTAGTGTTTGAATAAACTACTGCTAAATCGAAGAATTTTAGCAATTTTTCGCATGAATTAGTTCGCATTTAGTATAACGTTGAGCAAACTTTATCCGCAGTGATTGCTTCCGTGAAAGCCTCGCATGATTGAAACAATACTCTTTCGGAGATGTGGCTTGGTTTCTTAAGGAACCTTGCAAAGCGATAGAATAACGACGCGCATACAAACTGACGCCCCACGGCAAACTCAGTTGACATGATTGCTTAACATTAGCGCATTTAGACAACTATAAAATGAATGCGTACTGCTCACACTAGGCACTCGTGCAGCGAAACAGACGAAGCTAATGTGGCTAGTCTACTCTCCATATATGTATTTAAAGCTTGGTAAGCTTCATCTAAAATCTTAGCAAGACATAGCCAATACATTAAATGCAACGTGATGGGTTTATACTACAGCACCGTATAATCGTCCTCCAATTACCAAAAACCTAACATTTCATAATTAAAATATAAAAAATTTAAAATAAATTGAATTTCATTGTTTATTTTTCAACTTTAAACAAACAACATTTACCTTGTTTGCATGGGCACCACTAATAACTGGGCTCTCCATTCGCTGAAAATTTTGCCAGGGGGATGAACCTGGGGCGCCCGATTTTGCCGGTTAAAAATCGTGTCAAAAAACATTACCAAAACGCGTTTGATGCAGATAAAAAGTGATTTTGAAGCAAATTTTGCGAAATTTTTGGCTTCAGAACGCAATTTTAGTACAAATTTTGATCAAATTTTACATACTTTGGATACATTTGAAACAAAAAAGATTTGCCTAGGGACACCGAACCGGGCGGAGCCCAAAATTTTGCCAGGGGGCACCTGTTTTGAACCAGGAGGAACCGAAAAATGCCAGACCCCCAATGTGGAGAGCCCAGAATAATTTATTATTGCTGCTGTCATGGTATCTACAATTTATCTATAGAATAGTTAGTTGTGCCACGTACAACTAAATTGAAACAATCCAAATTTGACTTTTTTGGTACAAAAATTTAGCATTTTAACCCGCTTACCGAATGAAGTTTTAAAGCGTTTAAGTAGGTTAAATAACCGTATAAATCTATCGCTCATACCAACAAGTAAGCAACTGTCCAATTTTAATGGTTTACTTTTTGGGGAACTTTTAGCTTTAACTCATAGCTTGAAAACAACTACTCTGACAAAACGTTGTTTAGAAGCAAGGCTGAAGCTCCCGATGACAAAAACGCAGATGGAAATGTATTATGTATATTGACCAGAAGCCTCTGAGAAGGGTTATAACTTTAATGTTGGTGACCTATATACCGAAATAACGATCCTAATTCTTGTCGGTGTTGCGCGAAACTAGGCAATAGTTGTGCGAATATTACGGACAATAAATCAGTGAATCAGCGCAAACACAAATCCTGGTGACAGTAAATCCTATTCTCATCAAGTAACAAAAATTGAGAAAACTCAACAACCTAATAATGAATTATGCCTGCCCTATTTAGACCAAAATAATTTTTGCATTAGTAATGCGAGAGTCCATTAAGTCAGTACATATGATTCTTCTTTTGTCAAAATAACGAACTGAACATTGCAAAAATTCATGTTCACATTTCTGCCATTGGTATTAGCATTTTTGTGAAAGTGAACATGAACTGTGTGATGTAAAAATCCAATCTGCGGACGCGCACATTTGTCCGCATTCATCAAATGACATTCTGAGTTAAACAACTATGTTCGAGGTCTATTTGTGTATTACAGTATACGCGTATACATATAAGTGGCGGCGTGGCCGAGTGGTTTGAGCGCCTGCTTCATAATCGTGAAGTCAGGGGTTCGAACCCAGTGGTCGCGCTAATCTCCTTGGGCAAGGGACTCAGCCACAATTGCTTCGCAGTACCTATGCGTTAAACAGGTACTAGACTTTGGTCTAGGTGGATAAGATGATGGGTTGTGTAATGGGCAATCATCACGGCCAGCCTCCACACAATGCTTCGGCATAACAACCCGGATTGTCACCTAGTGCCAATTGCATCTTTATCCTTATACGCGTATATATAGATTGGTTATCGCGTTTTAATTTTACGCGGTCAGCAAATTGCGATGCTAAACCACAAAATACGCAAACAGCGTATAGGCGCTGCTATGTCCCAAATAGCGTACGCGTAGATAATGGAAAATCATTATTATCTGTATTCACCACATTTACGACGATCTGACTTGACAAAATAACAACCTAACTAAACGCATAAGACTCTGTTTGAAAACCACGCGAGCTCCTTTCAGGTAACACGTCATAACGCAATATAGTGTTCAACATCACGAAAATGGTGTGAAATCTGGCCACCTGAAAAGTTTTGAAAACCTGAAATGCAGACCATGTTCGTACTTCATCTACGACGTTAGCTCCTCCGAGTGCGGCAGGATTGGATATTGCATCCGATATTTCAGAAGCAACTTCTTGCTGTTCAGCAATACCATCCATTAAATCGTGTACTTGATCAACGTCCCTGATAAATATAACACATTTCATACACCTACAGTCTAAGCTATCGATATTATGCGTGCTTATTTAAAGAATATGATACGAATGTATAATGCGTTATGTTACTGAACATCAAACGTCAAAAACAATGTCATAACGTTATTGTAATAAAGGCAAAGTAATAACGTCAAAAACTGTTATTGATATGCACTGGGTCAATAAACGTAATCGGTAGCATTAAAATTCACTAATTTTAACGAACAAACACTTCTAAAATTTACAGACAGCGGCCCGACTGGTGAAAAAATATTGTACAACAAACATTTACTCATATACAAGAAATCTTTTTAGTGCTCTCTAAAAGAAGCGGATATAAGCTACATTGTAAATAAAATTACGCCAATAAAAAATTCTTTTATCTCATTCATTATATCTTTGTACGCCGCTTGACTTTCTGTTTGATTTTAGAGCGCTGTTTTTGTACATACGTAACCTTAGAAACCAGTTAATTGTGAATTTATTGTTTAATTTTACTAAAACTATATCTAAGGTATATCGGTATATATTATATGTGACACCCTGCAGCTCAATAGAATACAGCTATTTTCTTTTACGTCGCCTATAATCAGGGCCGCCGCTAGGATGTCCGAGGCCCCCTCCCCAGCAGGCTGCAAGGCCCCTAAATAAATTTTCGTGTATGTCCGTAAAACAGGCGCCCAGTAAAAACTCGAACTTTGAACCACGGAACGGTTAAACTCATACTCACGATTAGGCTTCTAAACTCTGAGGTTACCTTTGTATATCGTGTACATTTACTTTGCGAAAGGTGCTTGAGGTTGTGCTGCTGCTCCCAACTTTTTCACCTTTTCACCCAGAGGCCATGAGATGAGGCCCCTGTAAGGTGCGAGGCCCCCCCTATGGGGGGGTAGGGGGGTACTAACGGCGGCTCTGCCTATAATCAGGCATACATTAATCACACCCGTTAGGCAAGCATATCTGAGATGACGGGCTCAAGTATAATTTGGTGTCTGCACCACGGGGCTAGGACGCGATGTCTAGTACGATATTAAGAGAACAATTTTGGATTTAAGCAGTTTGGTCTGAAAAAACAACCATAATCAGGCAAATCTAATGTAGAATAATGGAGAGCAAAATAAACGCCTGTCAAAACACGCAATACGTCTCAGAAGAAAAATTTTCAGAACCCCTAGTTAAGACAATGTCCTAGGCCGCATAAAACTTTGACAAAAATCGAAGATGACTAATACAGAGGTCTTATACGATAAACTGTTAAAAAGAGAACACATTTTTAAATTAGAGACAAATAGAGGGACAACAAAGCAACAATCCAAGTACCTGTCGAGGCTCAGTTTTTGAATCTTAGTGTATCAGTAAATACAATTTAACTAGCTTGGTATGGAAGTGCGTCCGTTATAATATATTTCGGATTAGATTAGACCAAGGAAAAACCCATATGACCTAATTATACAAAATAGGCCACCACAAGTAGTAGGAGTAGTAGAATGATGGAGGGTTGAATGATTGTATTAACCATCCGCTCAGGCTAAAAGTGACCAATTGCGAAACCCTACACGAAGTTAAATTTCCAAAAGAGTTCTATTAAGGATAGCACCACAATAGCACATCATCTGCAGATACATAGAGCTTCTCCCGCTCTAATAAATGTGTCAAAAAGGCCCATAATGTTTTCAGTAGGTATGAACAATAAAGATATGATCGTTTCCGTGTATTTCGGGTCTCTTGCGTCCATTTTAAAACCGATTTTTGCATACTCCTACAAACATGGGCAACTATCACAATAACGCATCATATGCAACTATATAAGAGTTTTCTCGCACTACAAAATGAGCCCAAGACCTATATATTCTCATTGATTACAGAGATATTACGTTTATGAACTTAAATAGATAAATATATTTTCAATGGTTATGGAGATATAACCGTTATATGTATTTCGGGTGTCTTTGCGCCCACTTTGAAACTGATTTTTGGCCAATCCTACAACATAGGAAACCATACGCAGCTACACAGAGATTATCTTGTTCTAATAAATAAACACAAAAAGGCCTACATATTTTCGTTGGTTATACAGATACGACCCTTTTCATATAACTCAGGTCTCGTGGGCCCTTTAAAATCACTTTGGACTTTAATCCTGGATCTGTGCATAAGCCTTAGTTGCCCTATAAAAACCCTGATTTTCCGAAAATATCTGCTCGTGCTCTCCACATACAACCAAAAAACTTGTAGTTTCGGATACACGTAAACTTGTCTATCGGACATCGCTTTAAAGAGTTGGAATCCATTTCCAACCGTAATTAAAGGACACAAATATTTCAGCTCGAGCTAAAGGGTACAAATAGTGATTTATAGATATCGTTTGAGATAACACGAGATACTATCAAAAGTTGCAAATTTTAGAGATATGGACAGTGCCAAATTTCACGATAAAAAACGCAAGCATTCTTCGTTAACACTCAGAATTCAAATAGTAGCCTGTCAATAGCTCTTAAGAATGTTTGACAAAAGCCTAGTCTTACGATTGAAAATGATAGCTCAGTGATCAGAGCAAAGGAATACAAATTCCAAGGTCATGGTTTTAAATCCCACCTCCATCGTCATTTACTGATATCCTGAACTATTATGTTAGCTTCAAATTTATTGCCGCAAAACTTTGAAGTAAGAAATAAACTCCATTATTCGACGCATCTGTTGATTCTGTAAACTCTAAAGTTAATCATAGATACGTAGTTCGAATTTTCAAAATTTATAGACGCGCAAAAATACTCAATAGCATTTTAGTGGAGAAATCAAATAGACTATTCACATGGCAGCACGGTAGTCCATCAGGTTTAGAGTTGCATCCGAATTTGGGCCAGGTTCGGGGATTTAAGTTATTCCGGGTATTTGTGACGAAAAATTACGGGTCCGGGTATTCGTTTTCAAAAATTCTGGGTCCTGGTCTGGGTATTTTATTTTGCAAGGTCCGAGTAATGCCAAAATACCCAGACTGTTTGTCTGCGTTTTAATAACGTTTGCCAATTTAATAACGGATTTTAATTCAAAACCCTATGGTTCTAGCTCACTCGATTTAATATCCAGTGACATATTATGTTCATTAATAGTCATGCTCGCCAAAAAGAATCATGTGATGATTGATTATAATGCGAAATTAAATGGTGATCGGATATGCGTTGGTTATGTTGGAAAATGTAATAGTCGCCGAAAAAACTCGCTACTTAACTGTTAGGATCCTCTTCTAGCTGAGAATCTGTTCAAAAAAACTAATTTTCAAAACCTTGTGCTCGATCGCTGCTCAAATGATGCTATCTCGTACTAAAGACACAGGCAGTGTAAAACTGTAGCCGCAACTTTTAATATGTGCCACATACAAAGTTAGTTGAACTGCACTTACACGTAAAAGGTGACATAATTTTACCATGTTGACGAGGAAACTTTCCCGACTATTATTATTACAGATGATTCAAGTTAAATGACTCGCACTTGATGTTAAATTACTATATCGTAGAAAGGCCACTTTAAAACTCGAGAGGGAAAAATTCGTACCACTAGTAACTCTATCGAGATTGCAGAACGTAGTGAAGCATAGGTACACCTACGCCTTTTGCGTGCACAGACAATCAGCTCTGGATACCACGCAATACCGCACAAGTTAGAACAAAACTAACACAGGCAATAAGTTTCCCATCCCCAAAACGCCCATGTGCAAGCTATCAGCCTCCCAGGACGTAACAGTAATATTAAGAATATTGGGTCGATGAACCATGGCGGCGCCATACCACCGTACCCACAGTACCATGGATCGCAGAGCAAAATAGCCTTGCTTCCGTTACTAAAATGAGGTAAAAAAACCTCATTTTGACCATTGACCAAAACCATGAGAGTGCCACACCCCAATGCCCACGGGTCGCAGAGCAAAATCAACACCGGTGATGAGTTATCCATGCCCTAAATTCCCCAAGTGAAACTTCACCGCACAGGACGTCAGAACATATTTTGAATTTTTGGCCGAGGAACCAAGGTGGTCCCATACCTCAAACACCACAAACCGGAGCCTTAATCGATAATCAAAAAAGAATCATCGGCATTTATCATTTTACTAAAGAAATAAAACCAACCAAAGAAAAAAATTCGACGGTTAAGATAAAAATAACCTTGCTTTCGTGAAGGTACTAATATGGGGTAAAAACCCATTTGACCTATGATCCCGAACCATAGGGCGTCATACCACCGCACCCATGGAACCATGCGTGACAGAGCAAAACCAGCACCGGCAATAAGTTTCCCATGCCAGAAAACCCCAGGTGAAACTTATCAGCCCCTCAAGACGTCAAAACAAATTTTAGGGGCAAACAAAACATTGGGGCGCCATACCCCTGTACCTCAATCCCCATAAATTCAGAACCGGAGCCTTAATCGAAAAACAAGAAAAGAGGCATCGGCATTTGTCATTTTACTATGAAATAAAACCAACCAGAGAAAAAATTGGAAAGTTATCCGGGAAGGGCACTAAAATGGGGCCAAAACCAACATTTTGACCCCAAATCAAAAACGCTCGGGAATGTACATGGTAAATATGACGGTTTGTAGAAGCCCAAGATCATGAAAATCGGTTAAGTCGTTCCCGAGTTATGGCCGATCACGCACATACAGACGGAGTTTAATAGATTTCACCCCTGCAACACACAATCTCCACTACGTTATGATTAATTTCATGTGTACCCTTCGAGCTTACCTTAAAACCAATCCTATCTACCGTATCGGAAAAGTAGAACTAGTGCAAGATGTTGAACTAGTAGAAGATAAACGTCAAACAATTACATCTAAACAATATATACAACAAAGAGCACGTTTTGGTTAATGGTTGAATTCAAAAGTTTCAGTTGACACCGCAGCAAAGGGCCAATTATCGATAAGGTAATCTGTAAATTGGTTGCTATGGACTACGAGCCATTTCGAGTTATATATATTACCAGCCATATTGTTATATATAGAATGTATATGTATAAAACTATAATATATATATAATATGTATGTATATTCATCATTTATCTGCGTAGTCCGGGTTCGAGTATTGGTTTTCACAAATTCCTGGTCCGAGTCCGGCTCCGGCTATTCGTTTTCAAAAATTCCGGGTCCGGGTGCGGTTATTTCATTTTACAAGGTCCGTGTCCGGGGTCCGTGTATTAATTTTGAGATGTTGCAACTCTAGTCAGATGCTTGCAGTAATCAACCGCATGAGAGCGGGATCAGCTACTTCACGACTTTAAGCATAAACCCATACAGCTGCAAAACAGAAACATGAAACCGGTTTACCTACATGTAATTATGTGCCGATTTAAGGGCGTTGGCAGCGCTGCCCATTACTTTTAGCACTTCGGTGTTTGTACTTGCATTTTCGAGAGCCTCACGTTGAAATTCGATTGTCGACAACGTTCCATCAATTTGTAACAGCTGTTTTTCATACTGTTTTTTGCGTTTCAGGGCATGGAGAGCCTCTGAATAGCATGATGTAAAAGTATATTTACATACAATAAACGATATATTACAAATATCAGCATACATATCAGAACAGTTTGCAATACTTTTTTAATATCGTCAGCCTGAAAAATATAAATGTAGTAATAAGTAACCTGAAGACACCGTGATATTTCTCAAACAAAATACAAGAGCTCAGATGTTGTGTTTCCGTGGACTAGCTACTCGCACGGCGTGAGGAAACGAAGTGCAGCTGATCTGCGATTCGTGACTATCGCAGGATTCCAACTTCGGTTCTTTCAGGTTCCAAAATAACAGAATACAAGGATTATGCATTACGGAAATTCTACAGCCTTTTTAAACAAATATCAAAACTTTAGGTCGGTTTATTTCAGATCCCAATGATAAGAAGGCGATAACTTTTGAAATTTACAAACAACAAATAATTTCAAGAGTGATTTTTACGTTGCATTTCCCAGACAATTGCCTTATTATTTTGATGCCTACAATGCGAATACAATTGATTTAATCGTTTCCAGCAATTTCAAAAACACATGTAGCCACATACTAATCACCAACCTTAATTTATGTTGAAAACATGGCAAAATTTGACTATTTTTGGTACCTCTGTGGCCCGTCCCACATGAATAATAACATACTCCATTTAGCGCTAAAACGACGCAATCAACGTGTTTAACTATATCTTATAATTGATGACTATCCTATAATCCTATCCAAATGACTATTCCACAGTTAAGCAATCCAATAATACCATGCACTAAACACGTCAAGTAATATGCTAAACAGAACTTACGGCGCTTATTCTTCGTTCCATACTTTTTTGCTGTTGCCAACTCTTGCTGAACTTTCTTTTCCAAAAATGCAGATTTCTTGTTTAACATGTCTTCTACATCTCGAAGTTTCTGAAATAAAACAAGTTGCGATGAACACCAGCACATGCAAAAAACAGCTATTCCAAATCCACAGAAGGAAGGAACATCGAACAGGTATCTATATATCACGAACAGATACCGAACATGGCTGTCTAATGTTTTAAACCGCCCTCCAACAAAACCTACCCTCACGTATAAATGATTCATACATTTCTCAAATTAAAATGTAAATTTTCCACAACGAACAACTACACAGAGTTCTGGCAAATAGTACACATTATATACGTAGCAGGGAGTAACCGGAATTCCGGTTCCGGTTCCGGTTCCGGCGAAAATCGTGTTCCGGTTGCGGTTCCGGCAAAGGGCAAAAACCATACCAGAACCGGAATTCCGGTTTAAAAATTTTTTGAAATTTTCCAAATTTTTTGCTTCATCCTGCAATCCAAACATATGTAATATATATTATACAATGATCAAGCTCCAATAATGCCAAGCAAAAGAAAAGATTAACTAACCAATTTGCCGTGTGAAACGTAACTAGGGCACATAATTTGAGCAGGAATTTTTCATAATAACCTGCAGGAGTTTGTTAAATCAAAGCCAGGTCGATGCTTGTAGCAGCTATTTTACACATCCAGAAGTCTGTGGGATACGTTTGAATTAAACCGGTTCAACTCGGTAACAGAGCATGGCTTATGCAGAAGTACCTAGGGTATGCTTGGCTAACATAAATTGCGTCAAGCAGCCGCCAGTGCGCTTGTTAACTTGGTAAATCAGTCTAAATTGAAGTAAACTAACGTTATTTGCAACGCAGCTAGAAACTGCGTTCTTGGCAATGAACTGTTTTATTGAAACTGTGCGAGCAGTATCACAATGTTTCTCATTTATAGCATTCTGATTAGAAAGTTATCATCATTGTAATGTAACTGACAAGCACTGTTTGCCAACGCTAGCCTAAACATTGCCTCTGACCACTGATCAGAAAATTAACATCTATCTATTATTTCCTCTTAGAATCATATAAACCAATAATTTCAACCTTCATACAGAAGAACATGTAAAAAAGTATGTGTAGTAAAGGGAGGCGACTGGAGACAGAGCGAAGGTGTGTATTCTACGCTCCAAGCCTTGTAAGCAAATTCGATTTGACGCAGTATACGCAATGGTGTATAGTGGAAGACATTTTTTGCTCTGCCAAAAATCGACATATTTGATCGATAAATAAACATCATTAGCTTCCTCAGTCACTTTAAAGTTTCAGAAAGGCAATAATACCATCGCAATACATTAAGTTTAATGTAAAAGTTATTTTTAATGCATTTTAGATCCACTATACCTTCATTTCTTCCATCATCTGTTTTTCTATATATAAATTTCGAAGACCAGGTTCCGGTTCCGGTTCCGGTTCCGGTTTAAATGGACGGTTCCGGTTGCTGGTTCCGGTTCCGGTAAATTTCGGTTCCGGTTATTCCCTGATACGTAGTGTCGAATATGACGCTGGAGTGTGCGATATATTTGACCAGTTGTATAACGCAGGCATCGTTGCTGCAATGTGAAGTTCCCATTCGTTTCAGTTAGGACAACTGAATGATAGTTATTAGTAGTTTTATCTCATAGCCAAGGTGGTGAATTCCGAGATTTGAATATGTAATTTAGAGAGATGTGCACAACTATGCATCAACTCACATGAGCCGAATATCAGATATGTTGCTTTAATAGCTGGACAGCAGGGAGTAACCGGAATTCCGATTCCGGTTCCGGCGAAAATCGTGTTCCGGTTGCGGTTCCGGCGAAAATCGTGTTCCGGTTGCGGTTCCGGCGAAAATCGTGTTCCGGTTGCGGTTCCGGCAAAGGGCAAAAACCATACCGGAACCGGAATTAAGGCTTAAAAAGTTTGTTTGAAATTTTCCACGTTTTGCTTCATCTGTGATCCAAACATATGTAATATATATTATACCATGATCAAGCTCCAATACAACCAAGCAAAAGAAAAGATTAACTAACCAATTTGCAGTGTGAAACGTAAGTAGTGCACATAATTTGAGTAGGAATTATTCATAATAACCTGCAGGAGTTTGTTAAATCAAAGCCAGGTCGCTGCTTGTAGCAGCTATTTTGCACATTCAGAAGTCCGCGGGGTATGCTCGACATAAACCGGTCCACTCGATAACAGAGTATGAATTACGTAGAAGTACTTAACGTATGCTTGGCTAACATAAATTGCGTCAAGCACCTGCCAGTGCGCTTGTAAACTTGGTAAATCAGTCTAAATTGAAGTAAACTAACGTTATCTGCAACGCAGCTGGAAACTGCTTTCTTGGCAATGAACTGTATTTATTGAAACTGTGCGAGCAGCATCACAGTGTGTCTCATTTATAGCATTCTGATTAGAAAGTTATCATCATTATGATCTAATTGACGGGCACTGTTTGTCTAACGCTAGCCTAAACAGTGTCTCTGACCACTGATCAGAAAATTACCTTCTATCTATTATTTTCTCTGAGAATCATATAAACCAATAATTTTAAGTTTCCTACAGAAGAACATGCAGCAAACGTATGTGTAGTAAAGGGAGGCGACTGAAGACAGAGCGAAAGTGTGTATTCTACGCTCCAAGCTTTGTAAGCACATTCGATTTGACGCAGTATACGCAATGGTGTATATATTGGAAGATATTTTTTGCTCTGAATGTCCAAAAACCGACATATTTGATCGATAAATAAACATTATAAGCTTCCTCAGTCTCTTTAAAGTTTCAGAAAGGCAATAATACTATCGCAATACATTAAGTTTAATGTAAAAGTTATTTTTAATGCATTTTAAATCCACTATAGCTTCATTTTTTCCATCATCTGTTTTACTATATATAAATTTCGAAGACCAGGTTCCGGTTCCGGTTCCGGATCCGGTTTAAATGAACGGTTCCGGTTGCTGATTCCGGTAAATTTCGGTTCCGGTTATTCCCTGCTGGACAGATGCACCGGTTTTTTGCATATTTAGACTCTCGATGTGCAACTATATACATAGGAGATGACGTGCCCTATAAAATACCAATAACACCAATATAGCTAGTGCGGTTGCGTAGGTATTGCAGTTTATGCGTATTTTGAGAATCGTGGGCCCTTTGAAAACCCTATTTTGACCCAAACCTGCAGCGTAAATAAAGACACAGCCACACACTATATGGAGCTGTATAGTGAATAATTTTACAAATGAGAGCAATTACATCTATATAGCTCCAGCGGTCCTAGAGATATTGTCGTTTTCGTGTATTCTGGGTCATATGGGCCCACTGGCAACCCTATTTTGATTCAATCCTGTTGCGTAAATACTGACGATAGCAGCATACTATGTGTAGCGATACGGAGGATGAATTGATCTACAAAATGAAGCCAATAATACCCATATAACTCGGGCTATTGCGGAGATATCGCCGTTTTCGTGTATTTTGGGTTCGATGAACCCACTGGCAGCCCCATTTTGACCCAACTATGCTGCGTAAATAGTGACGAGATCAGCATGCTATGTACAGCGATGTTGAGGGTTAATTGCTAAGCAAAATGAGACCAAAAATATTAATATAACTCTAGCGGTTGCAGATATATTGCCCTTTTAATGTATTTGCGGCCCCATGGGCCCATCTGAAATCCGCTTTTTACCCTCACCCTGCACTCTAAAAAACCATAGAGCAAAGCATGATATACAGTGTTATTCAGCTTTTTTACCGTACAAAATCAACTCGCGTTGCCGAGCAGGGTTGAACAACCTCCTTTTCAGGTTATAATTAGGACCAATTTAGTTGCTATCGCACATAGCTTGGCAATACCTGGGCCGATTCCACTCAAAGTTTTATAGCACACGTATTCTCGCGTGGCTTACTTATAGTACGAACATTGTGATATCCGCTTCTTTCAGGGAATTAGGTAAAAACATTTTCTCAGGCCCGAATTTGTCAAAATTCAGACAACGTCCAGGCTATTTTCTCGGTTGTGGGCCGATGTGGCTCAAACTTTCACACTGTGTCGATGGCTAATCCGATTTGATTCCAATAAGCTTAGTAATCTTAATAATAATATCGCAGTAATATCTGCTTTTTTCGGGAAATTATATCTGGCCTGCTCTCCCCCCCACTTACTGAATCGCACAATGTTCGTGAGAGTTTCCCCATGTCCGTCCCCCAATGTTCAACTGAATCCAAAATTTTTTTGTCTGAAAATTTATGTTTTTTGTTTGCAAATTGTTTTTACACATTAATTACACTATTTATAATGCTAAAACATCATTTTACAACTTAAAAATGCATTCACGGCACTCAAATTGCATGAAAATATGGGAAAATTTATTTTTAAGCATAATTTATCCCTCGATTTTGAAATTTCGCCCTAGCATGAACATGGGAACCCTTGAAGTTCCCACCTTAACTTTTCGGTGGGCTGTCCGTAGGCCACTATATGGTCATACCCTCGTTCAGGACAAAATTACCCAAAATTTAGCATGGTCATACGTAACTCGGAAACTGTTATTCCGACTTTGTTCATATTTTCTCAGAATACCTATGCTTTAATAGCTTACTTATAATAATATCATTGCATATATATATCAGGGAATAACCGGAACCTGAACCAGCGACCGAAACAGTCCATTTAAACCGGATCCGGAACCGGAACCTGGTCTTCGAAATTTATATATAGTAAAACAGATGATTGAAGAAATGAAGGTATAGTGGATTTAAAATGCATTAAAAATAACTTGTACATTAAACTTAATGTATTGCGATGGTATTATTGCCTTTCTGAAACTTTAAAGAGACTGAGGAAGCTAATAATGTTTATTTGTCGATCAAATATGTCGGTTTTTGGACATTCAGAGCAAGAAATGTCTTCCACTATACACCTTTGCGTATACTGCGTCAAATCGAATGTGCTTACAAAGCTTTGAGCGTAGAATACACACTTTCCCTCTGTCTCCAGTCGCCTCCATTTACTACACATACGTTTGTTGCATGTTCTTCTGCAAGCAACTTAAAATTATTGGTTTATGTGATTCTAAGAGGAAATAATAGATAGAAGGTAATTTTCTGATCAGTGGTCAGAGACACTGTTTAGGCTAGCGTTGGACAAACAGTGCCCGTCAGTTAGATAATGATGATAACTTTCTAATCAGACTGCTATAAATGAGATACACTGTGATGCTGCTCGCACAGTTTCAATAAATACAGTTCATTGCCAAGAAAGCAGTTTCTAGCTGCGTTGCAGACAACGTTAGTTTACTTCAATTTAGACTGATTTACCAAGTTTACAAGCGCACTGGCGGGTGCTTGACGCAATTTATGTTAGCCAAGCATACCCTAAGTACTTCTGCGTAAGCCATACTCTGTTACCGAGTTGGACCGATTTAATTCAAACGTATCCCACAGACTTCTGGATGTGTAAAATAGCTGCTACAAGCATCAATCTGGCTTTGATTTAACAAACTCCTGCAGGTTATTATGAAAAATTCCTGCTCAAATTATGTGCCCTGCTTACGTTTCACACGGCAAATTGGTTAGTTAATCTTTTCTTTTGCTTGGCATTATTGGAGCTTGATCATTGTATAATATATATTACATATGTTTGAATTACAGGATGAAGCAAAAAACTTGGAAAATTTCAAAGCAAATTTTTAAACCGAAATTCCGGTTCCGGTATGGTTTTTGCCCTTTGCCGGAACCGCAACCGGAACACAATTTTCGCCGGAACCGGAACCGGAATTCCGGTTACTCCCTGATATATATATATTTGCGGTTTGGATAATTTTGGACAGAACTTCCATATCCTTTGGATGTATATAAATTAAATGAATATATACATACACACATTGCTTTGCTATCATTGTTTATATATTTTTTGATGCTTTGTTGATGAGGGATGAGTTTTAAATATAGTGGTTTTTACGTCTCGAAAAACAACATATATACGTAATACAAATCATAATGGCGCAGCTAGATAAAGTTTTTACGTCAGCTTAAGTCGTTTTCGATAAAACATCGTATTTAGTTACTTTTACTTATTAAAAGCGACGTTGAAGGTACACCTGAAAACGAGCATAACTCCTATTTAAGCTCACTCGCAAAAATTCAGACCAATCTAAATAAATAGAGCTTTGTGGATATTGTGTATATCGAGAAATGTGGTGCGCGAAATAAACAAGTTATAAGTTGGATACATTCAGAAGCTCATTATTTAAAATTTGACCACAAGTCCTAGTTTTTTAATGCTAACCGAAATAAATTATTCATTGTATCACATCTTCATACAATATGCCTGTCATATTCATTTCATGTTATTGTATCCAATCGACCGAGCAAAGCTGGGGCGCCTCAGTTCGTCCAGGAGAAGCCGAATTTCTAGCACTACAGTTCGATTTGGGATCCCAAAAATGGTTAAACCATGGAATTCTTACGTAGTTTGAAAAAAAACCGTATATAACTGAATTATACATACACGCAAACTGTTTACCTGTATTGCTTCATGTGGCGAAGGAGTAGATTCTTTCTTGTCTTTGCCAAACAGCTTCCCCCAAGCGCTCATAGTTATATGCCCAAAATTTTAAACTGAAATAGTAACACACAATAATACGAATTCCTAAAACGCAAAATATGCCCAGTTTTAACAATTTTTGCTCCCAACAGGTGACAAGAAAACCATGTAGACGTTCCATAGCTGGTTCGTAACAATATATCCACTTGTCCGGTTGAATACCATATTTGCCTGATGTCTTTCCACATTTCAAGTTCGAGACAGCCTGTTTAACTTATTAAAAGTTAGGTGGTTGTACCGAAATTGGCAGATTGCAGTCTTACTTGCGCCCTATGGATAGCTATGATCAGCACTATATATAGCTTGAAAATGGACAGAAAGAATTCCATTTTCTCTCGGACTACTTAGCTAATTATTCGTTTCGTATTCATATATATACTTATCATTTTCGAAAGGACGAAGAACATTCTAGACAACTTGGTATTGTTCCAGTATCACATTGAAACGAGATAAAACTAAACCGTATTGTAGTAAATCAAGCTTTATATATATCACTGAGGCTTCAGATTACATGTAAAACTAATAGCTGATTCTTTTTGTTGGGCATTATTCAATGAAATATAAGCCTGATTCCGAGGTACCGTGAAGGGCTAACAAACTGAATTTTATTCAAACAACGTTGCTTACCATGCGGCTCAATGAAAAACCTCGAAACTTTATATTATATGTATACGACGTATTGCTAATGACATTCCTTTTACAGTAGATATATACTGTGTAACTTTTCCTGCTCAGCAAGTATCCATATCTTTTACAGGCGCTGAATTTTGCTCCGAGAATTACAGATAAAGCTCGCTAGCTGGAACAAAACGTCGCTCTCACCGCAAAAAATAAAATTTCAACTTTCATATTTTCAAAAATTTTGTAGATAGCCATCAAATGGATGCCTAGTAAAGCCTAAACCCCTACTGTAGTTTCAGGATATTAGCTAGGAGGGATATATACTATAGCTAGAAATCCATATATTAATAAAATTTTAAATAATTTAGGCGGTTTTAATCAAATAACAGATTAAATGTTCCAATAGTTTCCCAAAACAGTCAACATCTACTCTACGATGATTTCAAATTAGCTGTTCGTCAAATGGTTGTGACCAGGATAGTAAAATACCTACTGCCACGAATTAGCTCATTGATATATATAAGATTATCTATTTTGTATGCAGGTTACCGCCGGATACGCTAGATACTGTGCTAATTATATTTCAATATAAATCGGCTGTAAATTACGATGTAAACTTCTGATCGTACTTAATGACGCAGTGTTACGCACGTTTTGCATGCTGCACTTTATGGTTTATAGCGTCATCTCCGCGGGTATATAAAATTTCGAACATTATACTGTATTCTTGATCCAAAATAGGGAGTATAAGCAGCTAGCATCATACAGGAGAAAATCAGAACATGTATATAAATTCGCACACTATACGCCATCTGTGATTGCTGTTGGGGCTGGTGCATTTTTTCTACTCTTCTTTTCCACACAAAATTTTCAATTTTTATTCATAACCACTGGGCCGGGCTCCACTCACGCCCTAGTACTCCCTGTCGTTCCTGGCATGGCATATGGATACATACCGTACAAATTTATAGTTTGGGCTTTAAAGTTTACCTAGCTATGTAATTTGTGCATATATAAATATATAAAAATTCTGGCCAATGTCATCTTTTGGGGCCGTACAAAAGTTAGAAAAAAGAATAGCTTAGAGCGGGTAAAAGTGAAGTGCGGCAGCTCCTCAACTGAGGCTTATTGTTTGTCTTATATAAGAACCTTAGCTTGGGCTAAGACTAATGCTTAGGCTTAGTATATCGAGAACAGAATGGCATGCATCATACTTCGGCTACTAAACTAGACATGTGCCAAAATTCTTATGTTTCCTAAATTTCTCATATACCCCCATATTTCAAAATGCGACTTTTTCACTTAAAAACTGTTTAAAATTTACTTTTTTCTTTGAAATATCAACTTTTACAAAACATCAAAATATCAAATAATAACAAACACCGTTTTTACGAAAAAATAGATTAGACCAAATTTAATTTTTCCTCAATTTAACGCTTTTTCAACAAAAACTCAAACTACCCCTTCTCCCTCAAATCTAAACCAATGTCTTTCAAATTTTAATATCCATTTTATATAACCCTTCTTTCCCTTTCCTTATCTCCTTCCCAATCTTTCAACTTTTTATAAATTTTACATTTCATTAAAATTCCTAACTTTCTCCATCTTTCGTATTTTTCAAACAACCCGATCTATTAAATTTAATTTTCATCTATCAGATTTCTACTTTAAATTTCCCGACCTACCCCTGCATTACATTTAAATTTAAAGTTAAATATATGTCTATTTTTACTAAAATAATTTCCACCCCAACCCAAATTCACCGTGGCCGATGTAACTAACCTCAGTATACTTGAGCCGATCCGCGTTCCAACGGCTATGATTCCCTGCCGACCAGTACCTTACTAAATCCTACTACGTTCTTTTCACCCACTACAAGGAAGATACCTTATTTCGTCAGGAATGCCAGAAACATTGGGATAATTACCTGATCTCTGGAAACCTGAACTTCGGTGTCTGAAAGACGTGGAACTGGAGGTGAAATTTAAGGCACCCACCGAACCGATATTCGGCATAGCTCGACCAGCGTCAATTGCGCTGCAGAAAACAAAGCAATGTGGGAACCAGCTTAATTCAACGATTATGGCACCCCATCTCTGTCAACAAAACCGTATTGCCTGGACAATAGAATGCTGCAAAACTTGTTTGTGCTGGATATTCCGGTATTTTTAACCCGCAACTTTAACCACAGCGTCACCTGTATGCCCCTCCGGAGAAGCTCATGAAAAGATTCGGTGGATGTTGTCTTAACAAAGATCAATTTGACTGGCGCTTACGACCAGATAAGTTGGGCCCCAAAAGTCGTCGACGCCTAGCTTTAAACACACATGTCGGAGTGTTGCTTCAGAATCGCCTGCCGTTTGATATCATGCCTGTGCCTGGCTACTTAAAGCAAGTGAACGGATCAACTTACGCAAGATCTCCCCGGTGTGGTCATCTACCTGGACGACATTTTGTTTGGAGGAAGGACTGCCCAAGAGCAGAAAGAAAATCTCCGCCTTCAAAGGCAACCTATCGACGAAAAAGACCTAGCAAGCCGACAGGAATTGCTTTGCTCAACACTGGAACGAATATCTGGGAAACATTACTTCAAGCGAAGGAATAGCCAGAGAACCAAGCGTCAGCGACGCCTTGAAAATGCCAGAACCCAAACATGCCTCAACCCAGCGATAGTTTCTTGGATCTGTCCACTTCTATGCAAACATCCTACCACCTTTCGTAACGATTGTGGAACCGCCGTACCGACTAACCACGAAGAATTCTACATGGGTCTGGAAACACCGGAGAAGAACGCATTCCAAAAACTAGAGGAAGTATTGTAGACCGACGACATCCGAGTTCACCTCGATGAAACGCTGCCGTTGGGAACATCCTGCGATGCATATAATGTTAGAGTGGCAGCTGCACTGTTTCACCGTTTTTCCGATGTGAACGCCCGATTACCAACACATCTAAGATCCTATCAGAATGTCAGGGAAATTACAGCCAAACCCAGAAGGAAGCCCTTGCTATCGTTTTCGGTCTGAAGAACCAGTTCATATACGGACGAGCGTTCACATTTGTTACGGACAACAGGCCACTCATCGCAATGTTTGGACCAGAAAAAGAAACACCCGCTTTGGCAGCAAACTGATTAGCAAGCTGGGCCTTGCTTCTCAGTCAATCCAACTAGTCCATCGAATACGAAAGTCCTCAGACCGTGGCAAAGCAGACGTCCTAAGTCGACTACAGTTCAACCCGGACGCTCAATTCGATGCGGAAGAAAGTGGCGAAAATGGTGATTGCTGATTCACAGAATAATGCGCCCATATACTCGAAATTTTTTGTTACATACAACATGTCGTATGTAGCTGTGTTACACACGGCATGTTGTATGTAACCCGTGTTACACACGACATGTTGCATGTAACCAATGTTTACATACGAGATGTCGTATGTAACCAGTGTTACATACGACATGTCGTATGCAACACTGGTACATAGAACTCTGCGAAAACTGCCAGTATGTTTGATCGGTTATATAGAGATATGTAAGATCGCTTTGGCGTACTTCCGGTGCTATAGGTACTTTTAAAAACGCGTTTGATAGTGGTAAGTAAATTGGAGGGACGCACTCAGTTTGATAGCGGTGCCCTCCTCCAAATTGATACTGGTGTCCCTTTCAAGTTTGATATAGGTGCTCCCATCAGTTTGATAGTGGTGCCCCTTTAGTTTGATATTGATGTCCCTCTCCAGTTCGATATCAGTGCCCCTCCAGTCTGATATTGGTGCCACCTTCAGTTTGATATTGGTGTCCCTCTCCAGTTTGATATTGGTGTCTCCTCCAGTTTGATATTGGTGCCCCCTCCAATTTCATATTTGTGCCCCAAATCAGTTTGATAAAAGGCATTGACAGAAATAACGAAATAGATTTTGGCCTTAAATTGAAATTGCATTGAAAGCCACTCATGAAAAAGGTGACCTACAGATAATGGATTTAAGCATTAGGCGCCGATTGTTTAGCGCAATATATTGTGAAAAAATTTAGACAATCCGCTCACCCGGTCGTGAAATGCAGACGATGCTGCAATATAATCCTGCATTAATGCAGTAACCAAGACAGTGGATGAAGTATCTTTAGCATAGAAATTTACAACTATCGGTTTCTAATTAGGTTGGTTTATCGTTTCAAGAATCAGGAATGTCTGCGCGATAGAAAACGTCAGCAACAAAATAATTCCGGCAAATCAACAATAGCTTGCCCGTAATCCTCCAAGGATACCATCTTCGCTACATTCATGCGATTTGCTCGCGAAAGCTTCCCACCACAGACGACTGATGAAGGTAAAGATATGCAACGCTGACGGCAGATCAAAGACCAGTTTGGCCTATGCAATGGCGCCTCATCTTTGGGAACCGCGTTGTGATACCAGTCACATTCCGAAAACACGTTTTGGATCTCCTGCACCTTAGACATTTTGGCATGCAGCGTATGAAGAACCTTGGTCGAACCGCTGTCTACTGGCCTAATATCCCCGTGGATATCGAAGAGACGTGTCGCTATTGCGTGCCTTGTATAGAACACCAGAACGAACCCTCGAAACATGATATCCATCCGCGAACGATATCTATGTCTACGAATATCTATGTAGTCGTGTTCATCTGGACCATGCAATCAACTTCATGGGTTCCAATTGGTTGGTAATTGTTGATGCTTACTCTAAGTATCCCTGCATACTCGCGACGAGCGCGATCATCGCCAAAGCGACCATAAACTTCTGGGAAGAAGACTTCTCTCACTTCGGATATCCACTTATCCTGGTGACCGATAATGCTGCAACATTCCTGCCTGAAGAATTTCAGTCCTGGTGTCAAGACAAGTTAATTGTCCATCTAACGGATGCCCCTTTCATCCTGCCAACGGGCAGCCGAACGCCTTATCCAAACCACCAAACGAGCCATGTGGAAGTCACAGCTGTCCCCGAAGAAAGCCCGGTTAAAGTTCCTGAGGCAATACCGACGGATCCTGATTTCCCACAGATACTCCACGAATGAACTCTTAATGGCTCATTTACGTTAATTTGTGTGCACCGTGACCTAGCTATGTCCTAATAGTGGGCGGTGACTGTCCGCATGTCCGTGTAACACCGTAGCTACGACGACGGACATATCTGACAGTCTGCCGGGACTGTGTGGATTTTTTTATCAGTCAGCGCTGACTATATAATATGTCCTTAATAGCCCAAAAACACAGCATAGCATATCGGACGTAGATATCTTAATGTATAAATGATGTTATGGGGCAAGTTTTGTCTGCTGTCCAACGCTGTAAATTTAAATTTTGGCAACTGTCCAACGCTGTAAATTTAAATTTTTATAGTTGTCCAGTGCTGGAAATTCAAATTTTGGCAGCTGTGCAACGCTGTATATTCAAATTTTGGCAGCGGTCCAGCGCAGGAAATTCAAATTTTGGCAGCTATTAAACGCTGCAAATTTAAATTCTGACACAGCGCGGGAAATTAAAATTTCGGCAGTTGTCCAGCGCGGGAAATTCAAACTTTGGCAGTTGTCCAGCACGGCAAATTCAAATTTTGGCAGCAGTCCAGCGCGGGAAATTCAAATTTTGGCGGTTGTATAGTGCGGGAAATTCAAATTTTGGCAGCTATCCAACGCTGCAAATTTAAATTTTGACACAGCGCGGGAAATCAAAATTCTGGCAGTTGTCCAGCGCGGGAAATTCAAATTTTGCAGTTGTGCAGCGCGGGAAATTCAAACTTTGGCAGCTGTCCAGCGCGGGAAATTCAAATTTTGGCAGTTGTTCAGCGCGGTCAAATTTTGGCAGTTGTCCAGCGCGGAAATTCCAATTTTGGCAGTTGTCCAGTGCAGGAAATTCAAACTTTGGCAGTTGCCCAGCGCCGGAAATTTAAATTTTGCAGTTGTGCAGCGCGGGAAATTCAAATTTTGGTAGTTGTCCAGCGCGGGAAATTCAAATTTTGGCAGCTATCCAGCGTGGGAAATTCAAATTTTGGCAGTTGTTCAGCGCGGGACATTCAAATTTTAGCAGTTGTCCAGCACGTTAAATTCAAATTTTGGCAGTTGTCCAGCGCGGGAAATTCAACTTTTGCAGTTGTGCAGCGCGGGAAATTCAAACTTTGGCAGCTGTCCAGCGCGGGAAATTCAAATTTTGGCAGTTGTTCAGCGCGGGAAATTCAAATTTTGGCAGTTGTCCAGCGCGGGAAATTCAAATTTTGACAGTTGTCCAGTGCAGGAAATTCAAACTTTGGCAGTTGCCCAGCGCGGGAAATTTAAATTTTGCAGTTGTGCAGCGCGGGAAATTCAAATTTTGGCAGTTGTCCAGCGCGGGAAATTCAAATTTTGGCAGCTATCCAGCGCGGGAAATTCAAATTTTGGCAGTTGTTCAGCGCGGGAAATTCAAATTTTGGCAGCTATTAAACGCTGCAAATTTAAATTCTGACACAGCGCGGGAAAATAAAATTTCGGCAGTTGTCCAGCGCGGGAAATTCAAACTTTGGCAGTTGTCCAGCACGGCAAATTCAAATTTTGGCAGCAGTCCAGCGCGGGAAATTCAAATTTTGGCGGTTGTATAGTGCGGGAAATTCAAATTTTGGCAGCTATCCAACGCTGCAAATTTAAATTTTGACACAGCGCGGGAAATCAAAATTCTGGCAGTTGTCCAGCGCGGGAAATTCAAATTTTGGCAGTTGTTCAGCGCGGGAAATTCAAATTTTGGCAGTTGTCCAGCGCGGGAAATTCAAATTTTGGCAGTTGTCCAGTGCAGGAAATTCAAACTTTGGCAGTTGCCCAGCGCGGGAAATTTAAATTTTGCAGTTGTGCAGCGCGGGAAATTCAAATTTTGGCAGTTGTCCAGCGCGGGAAATTAAAATTTTGGCAGCTATCCAGCGCGGGAAATTAAAATTTTGGCAGTTGTTCAGCGCGGGAAATTAAAATTTTGGCAGCTATTAAACGCTGCAAATTTAAATTCTGACACAGCGCGGGAAATTAAAATTTCGGCAGTTGTCCAGCGCGGGAAATTCAAACTTTGGCAGTTGTCCAGCACGGCAAATTCAAATTTTGGCAGCAGTCCAGCGCGGGAACTTCAAATTTTGGCGGTTGTATAGTGCGGGAAATTCAAATTTTGGCAGCTATCCAACGCTGCAAATTTAAATTTTGACACAGCGCGGGAAATCAAAATTCTGGCAGTTGTCCAGCGCGGGAAATTCAAATTTTGACACTGGTCCAGCGTGGTAAATTCCAATCTTGGCAATTGTCCAGCGCGGGAAACCCAATTTTAGCAGTCGTACAATGCGCGAAATTTACATTTTGACAGCTGTCTTGCGCGGCAATAGTGCGCCGAGACTCATCTATTTGTCCAGTCCAGTCCGCCATGACGCCCAGCTTATCAAACGCACCTAGCTAAGTAAATGCGGACAAAACAGATAGTCAGCCGTGACTGTTGATTGTCCCAACAAGCGAAACTAGACTGTTGAGACATAGCTAGGTCACAGCGCACACAATTTAACGTAAACGAGCCATAAACTCCTGACAGCTCCGAACTAAGATATATACCAACGTTCCTTCTCCGGCACATTTCCCTCAAGGCAAGCAAGACAGAAATGCTGCAAAATCGCAGCGAGATGAAGTCTCAAAGGTCATCCGAACGTTTCAACGTTAGAGATTCTGTATATGGCCTATGCCTATGTACTATGGCTTCCCACTTGACCGTCAGTCCCGATAGGTCTTAGACGTCGGTAAGAAGCGAAAACTGATCCCGCACCTTCAACGTAAAAGTTACTCTTTGCGGCCCTACCTCGCGATGACACCTGGAACAACTCCAGCCTCACTACCCCACGATCGAAGTTGACGAGCCTGGAGAACTCCCGAAAACCGATCTGGAACCAGAACACCCATCAGCCCAAAACGACGATGGAATGAAACCGATGAATTCCCTAAAGCATCAAGAGCCTCTCCGATAGGTCCACCATCAGCATCTGCGATACTCGCGTACGGTCCAACAAATCCAAGAAGATCCAAGCGGGCCCGCAAGCCAATAAGGCACTTTTCGCCGTCCCGGCGAGCCTTAGGCTGAGCGGGGAGTTGTCATGGCGATGACGTTTCCAGATTATTCTACGAAAACATTGTTGTCACTGCGCTAGTAGAGAATTAATTTGTTCTCGAAACTTCCATGCTGACGTTGTTTACAACATTGACTGAAGAACATTCTAGAAATTTCAATTTGTTTATATGTTTCTCGAATGTTGTAGCTATGTGTGTTCGGGTATATATACTGCTGCCCAGCAGCGGTAATCAGTGTACCGTGAGTACCGATTGTGCATTTTCGTCTACTTTTTTGCTTTCTGCTTGTTTTCAAATAATAAATCTTTTTACTTTACTCTAGAGTCCTTGTGCTTACCTACACTCCGACCCTCGGATACAACAGATTCTGAGGCCGACTGAGGCCCCGAGCTAACTGCGCAACCGCTTAAATAACTTTTCTAAACCCGATTTCTTGGAACTCAAAAGAAACCTAGTTCTCAAATCTCCCTAAGATGTTAATTTTTAATATATTGGTTGCCAGCAGGGTTGTGAATTCTGAGAATTGTAAAATTCGCTCTCTAACATAAATTTTATTTTCTGCGTTAGAGAACCCCTTTTTATGAAATTCTTGGAATCCCTAACTCAAAACAATTTTTAAGATTTTCAAGAAAATTCAGCAGAAACACACTTACATTTCCGCTAATGTAAGTGTAATGGTTAAGGCACCCAGGGCTTACACTCAAATCCGATAGGTAATGAAAAATATAGCCCTGACACACAAATTTTACAATTTTTAATTGTTTTAAACTCTCTTAATCTTAATAATTCCAAGAACCTAATAAAATTATTAGGGGCAGAAATTACCCAGGGGATGAGGTCCGTAAGTCCTTAACGGGCGGGCCAAATGATGCCAAATTTGGTATGTGTAATCTACAACGTGCCCTGTGGCATCTGGCATCAAAATCCACATATGCCCAATCCATCCCCCATGTCCGGATTTGTATGAATTTCTGCTATAGATATTATATGCTGAGAACTTTGGTATTTTCAAAACAGCAAATATTTTAAGCTTTTTATACACACGGCACAAAATATACTATATACACGTTACATTATTATTATACATATTTTCTATATCATACTCATACAATTCTTACAAACACAAACAGTAAATAGATTCATACGTGTTTGTATAATATATGCTATATACTACAATACACACGGGTAAACAACACAACACGTTCTACAAACATAACACACAGTATAAGCACAAAGGTGCCGCAACTACATTTAGGTTCCCACGGTAATACATCGTTACAGATTCAAAAAGTGAATCAAACGGTTA
>JASANE010027148.1:0-12653 GCA_030248225.1 Trileptium ribeirensis
TGCAGGGCATCAGGACTGGCCTATATAGTTGTTTCATGGCTCAAGTGGAAAAAATTTGCTATTATTTCCAATAGGATTTTTTCTCGAATAATACAGGGCTTGTTATTGATAACCTAACATTCGAAATTTATAAAATCACCACATTATAACTACTAGTAAACGGAATAAATTACAAAAAGTGATATAAGCAAATTGGAGGGATTTTAAAATTTGCATAAATTAACTAATTAACATATACGACCAAGTTTTAGAAGTTCAAAAATGTCATATTCGTGATCAGCGACATGGAAAACCCCGTATGCAATTTTTTCATTTTTGAGCACTTTGGGGATTACAAAAAATTAGCTAACTAATTAGTTATTAGCTAATTCACTAGCAATAATTAGCATGTTTTATCATTCCGAATACTAATAAACACCAGATTCATAATGAGCACGGAAAGATGTACTAAACGCACCAAAATAATGGCTTTAAACTAATTATTCATTGAAAAATGTACGATTTTTGTTTGTAAATGCTAAAAATAAGTTAATACGCTTAACTAATTAGCAGTGAGTAACCGGAATTCCGGTTCCGGCGAAAATTGTGTTCCGGTTGTGGTTCCGGCAAAGGGCAAAACCATACCGGAACCGGAATTCTGGTTTAAAAATTTTGTTTGAAATTTCCCACGTTTTTTGCTTCATCCTGTAATCCAAACATATGTAATATATATTATACAATGACCAAGCTCCAATACAACCAAGCAAAAGAAAAAATTAACTAACCAATTTGTTGTGTGAAACGTAAGTAGGGCACATAATCTGGGCAGGAATTTTTCATAATAACCTGCAGGAGTCTGTTAAATCAAAGCCAGGTCGATGCTTGTAGCAGCTATTTTACACATGCAGAAGTCTGTGGGATACGTTTGAATTGAACCGGTCTAGCTCGGTAACCGAGTATGACTTACGCAGAAGTACTTAGGGTATGCTTGGCTAACATAGCTTGCGTCAAGCACCCGTCAGTGCGCTTGTAAACTTGGTAAATCAGTCTAAATTGAAGTAACTAACGTTATCTGCAACGCAGCTAGAAACTGCTTTCTTGGCAATGAACTGTATTTATTGAAACTGTGCGAGCAGCATCACAGTGTGTCTCATTTATAGCATTCTGATTAGAAAGTTATCATTATTATGATCTAACTGCCGGGCACTGTTTGTCCAACGCTAGCCTAAACAGTGTCTCTGACCACTGATCAGAAAATTACCTTCTATCTATTATTTTCTCTTAGAATCACATAAACCAATAATTTTAAGTTTTCTACAGAAGAACATGCAACAAACGTATTTGTAGTAAAGGGAGGCGACTGGAGACAGAGCGAAAGTGTGTATTCTACGCTCCAAGCTTTGTAAGCACATTCGATTTGACGCAGTATACGCAATGGCGTATAGTGGAAGACTTTTTTGCTCTGAATGTCCAAAAACCGACATATTTGATCGATAAATAAACATTATTAGCTTCCTCAGTCTCTTTAAAGATTCAGAAAGGCAATAATACCATCGCAATACATTAAGTTTAATGTAAAAGTTATTTTTAATGCATTTTAAATCCACTATACCTTCATTTCTTCCATCATCTGTTTTACTATATATAAATTTGGAAGACCAGGTTCCGGATCCGGTTTAAATGGACGGTTTCGGTTGCTGGTTCCGGTTATTCCCTGCTAATTAGTTATCTACTATATAATTATTTGAAACAAATTTTGACAAAAACTATATCTCCTGCACGTAAGGGATATTAGGCCTTTCAAACAAAAAAATTAAAATCGACCCAGTAGTCAAAACGTAGTGTAAAGTACTGGAGAGTGTGGTGCAGGGGTGAAAGTTTTAAATTCCGTCTGTGTGTCTTATCGGCCATAAATCGGGAACGATTTAACCGATTTTCATGATCTTGGGCTCATTGGAACCGGCATAGTTATTTTACCAAGGTGGGCAAGGTTGTTTTTATTCTAACTTTGGAATTTTTTCTCTAGTTGGTTTTATTTCATAGTAAAACGATAAATGCCGATGCCTCTTTTTTATTTTTTCAATTAAGGCTGCGGTTCCTGGCGTTTGAGGTATGGCACCGTCGTGGTTCCTCGACCCAAAATTCGAAAATTTGTTCTGACTTCCTGACATGCTGAAACGTTTGACTTGGGGATTTTCGGACATGGGAAGCTCATTGCCACTTTTGATTTTGCCCTGCGACGCATGGATACGTGGGTATGGCGCCTCCATGGTTCATCGACCCAAAATTCCCAATTTTATTGTGACGTCCTTGGAGGCTGATAGCTTGCACTTGGAGGGTTTTGGGGCACGAAAACTTATTGCTGGTGTTAGTATTGTTTTAACTTGTGCAATTTTGTGTGATGTCCACATATAGCATATTAACGTATGCTATCGAGAGCAGATTGGCTGTGCAGGTAAAACGCGTGCGTGTACCTATGCTTTACTACGTTCTGCAATCTTGATAGAGTTACTAGTTATTGAAGAGGTTGACGGACATACAGATGGTGCCGATTTTACTACCCTCTCTGACTAAAACAAAACATTCTTGTTCGCTTCGTTTAATAATTTTAAGAAAATAATTTTTTTGTTGTAGGCACCTCGTGCTTGTCGAATTCGCTGTCTTCGACGTAAGCACAATTGCACTAATCGTATCTAGCTGTCAAACTCATAGTGGAAATCTATTGCCCCAAGTAACCATCAACCTATATACAATTTATTTTTGAAAAAAAGCCAAAATTTCGCATGTTTATTCCTCACTTTAGGACTTACAGCACTGTAGCGCCTCATAGAGGTGGGAAATCCCCCAACGTACTTTTGAAACAATAAAACCATCGTGTTTAAGTGGTAAGATATCCATATTTCCATTATTAACCACTAACAGCAAGAAGCTCATTAACACTTTCTTAATTTTACCTTATTAATAAGACCAGGTTCCCGTTTTCGGTTACGGTAAAAATCGAAGTTCCGTTCCGGCTAATTTCGGGTTCCGGTTACTCACTGCTTTATAACTAGTAACTCTCAAGTGAAAATGAAACCGAGCGAACGTGGTCTCATTTATATGTTATTTTGTTTAATCACCAAACACAGGCTGTGTTTGAGGATTATACCATACTAAAACTCCTTGAACCCTGAACTCATTGAAAGCCATAAAACCTCCTCCACCTTAAATAGCACCATCGTACCCAGCGTTCTTGATAGCCAAATAGGCACTCATTGTATGGTAAAAGCAAGCAATAACACGGCGAACTTTTAAAAATAGGTATTTGTGGCAAAGAGTCGATGAACGCTATTCGGGCCCACAGTGGCCCGGTGAGTGATCCCCAAAAAGTCGTTTTCAGCAAAATTGTAGACCTCGATGAGCTGATTCTGGTTCTATCTTTCCATTCTGATTCTATCTTTCTGTCTTTCTATTCTGATTCTATCTTTCGAAATTACGATATCCTGTATTGTGAGATATGGACTGCGAAAGACTGGTGCCCGTATGACCAGATGTCTCAAAGAACCCTTAAAACCCTGTTTTTGAGATTTTGACCCGGAACATGATGTCGAAGCTTTTCGCGTTCAACTAAAGGGCACATCCTCTTCACTTTTTTTACTATCAAATAAAAAAATTTGCCGAAATCGATCCATTCGAAGATGAGTTATGAATGACAGAAACAGACAAAAAAGAAATTTTCATGATTTTCCTCGTAGCGCTTTTGGTGGAAACTCCGATTCTCCGTATCAATAAAATGTATAGGGGTTCTTGGTCTCATTTTGTAGAGCGACTGAAGATCTATATAGCTGCACATTGTATGTTATTACGGCAGTTACATATGTTGTTAGATTAGGAGAAATGGGATTTGAACACTGAGCCGTAATACTTGAAAGCGGTTATATTTGTATGACGATGTATAGGGGTGATATTAAGCCGCTTTCAAGTGAATCAACCTGTACATTGCGATAGTTACCTGTGTTGTAGAATTATATTAAATGAGTTTTAATATTAGGTTATGAGACCCGAAATACCCGAAAACGGTAATACATAATCGATGAAGTTAATTGTGTGCTATTGAGCTCATTTTGCAGAGCGATTGAAGTTCTAATTCTCGCCGTGGTTTGCTATGTTCTATGTTTGGGTCTTCAAATGTGTTTTTCTTCGTTATAATGGGTCCCTGACACATAGATTCACCAGATACTGCGTATCAACATATTCGTTGAAACCGTATGCATGACATTTGGCCCATATGTGTAGCGAATCAAGCACCCGTGTACCTGTTTGTGGGGTGGGTTGGTACAACAGATTGTTACATAGCTACATAAAACATTTTCTCAGCGAATATGCGTCTGTTGAAGGCTTTGTATAAATTGCTTATGTCATGAAATGTTCTGTGAGAAACGAACGAGTTAAAATGTATATATTATAATGATACACTCAGAATTCAGAAACTTGTCCTCGACAAATATACAGCTCAAACATGAATTTTCAATGCTAAAATGCTTTATAGCATAGAAATATTTGTAGACCGCTGATTGAAGATATATAGATATATATATATATATGTTGCATATAGGGCTAAATTATGTTCCACCCACCTTGAAGTTTCCGCTGAAACATGGAACCCAAAAATCCCTTATATACTTTTCGGAAGATTCTGAGCAGGCCAGTGTTATTTATATTTCGAAAGGTTCAGCCTACTTGTTGTTTCACGGAAGAAAGATATGACTCTATGGTTTTGTAAATCCTAAAATAACTGTAACATTGCCCTTAATTTTTTCTGTGTATTTTTGTGGGATTTAGGACCGGCCTCAGAAAGCTCAGTTATGAATAGCACTGACCATAGACTTGCCACATTCGTCTAGTTTCTACGTCTGTTACAAGTTTGGTTAGTTTTGTAATTAGCGATACACTCTCAAAACACTTCTTAATATCTTCTTCTGACAGCTTTTTGCGTAGGCACATCGAAGCCACAGCAAATATTTCTATCAGCATGATTGCTAATTGATGAAGATGTGCTTGATAGTATTTCGAGTAGGCGGTAGGTAGTTGAGAAAAACTCTTTGTATGTACGATAATTCAACCTATATGTTTTCTATTTTTCAGAGGGTTGCAAGTAGCTCAAGCGGCCGTCGCTCAAAACAACCGAAATGGACACGACATTACTTCGTGTTGATCGATGATGCTCCACCGCGGTTGGATTTTTACGAACAAGAAAATAAGCGCAAAAAAATCAAAAGCGTTAGGCTTGGCGAGTGCGAGCAAGTAAGTTTTTCAATCTAAAGGTTACTTCTCGTGATTACACCGAATTGTGCTGCGGGGTTTTTCACGGAACATCCCACTATTGCTTTTATATAACTTTTTCTGCTTTGCACCGAAAATTGTGTACGCACTACAATTGAAATATCCTGATATATGTTTTGTGTTTATCGTTAATAATCTAAGGTGACGATTATATCACAAATTATTGTTTGACTGTGGCGTCCTGCATTTAATCTGTTGTTGGTATTTCGGATCTACCATAGAGCAGGTTTTGTTATTGAACAGCGCTAGCACTTTCGATTGAGGTTTGATGTTTTACGTTCCTTTATGAGTAAATTTAAGGAAATTGAGATTGCTCATTCGTTGTATATAGTCTATCTTTAAAATTTTTCAAAAATGTGTGCCGCCGTAAAAGAATTTGCGGAATTACGAACAATTTGTGAGCTTATTAGCAAGCTGTTATACTCTAGAGTTGACTATTGTGTTCTAGATTGATGCATTTCTAACGCTAACAGCCGAAAATGCTAGCTATGATTGGATATTTGAAATTCATCTACCGCGAAATAAAAACATGTATCTTTGTGGCGCCTCTGAACAAGATATGCTAGATTGGGTGCGTGCTCTGTGCGAAGTTTGCCAGTTGATCAAAGAAGATGATGAATGCGGTAAGTTTGGGGTTGTAATTTGGGTATACCGCACATAAATACGACATCCTAGTTGCAATGAGTTATAATGGGCTAGCCTTAATCGTCTGAATTCATGGAAAATGGATTTTTTAATGCCGGAAACCTATGGCTACTGTATGATGTCGTTCCAGTAGCATATGAGGTGTTTTGGCTCTGCCGACCTATTCTTACGGAAGACCTTTTTGCTTTTATGGTATATTATTGCTAAGTGGGAGCGTCAAAACATGTTTATATAGGTTTCAAGCACGCTGAATACGATAGCGTTGTCATTGATAGCTGTCGTTGATGTATCGTATCCTCCCACGGAAATGTTGGGGTGTTTTAGGGTCTGCCGACCTATTTTTATAGATAACCTTTTTTGACTTTGTTGCATGTAATTGCGTGGTGCGAGGGACAAAAGGTTTTATGGAGGTGTTCAAGAACGCTGAATACGATGGTACTAGTAAACGTAACAAATTAGTAAAAGTGAGTGGAGCAATAGTCAAAGTATATTATATCTTATTTATGTATACATGTATTTCAACTACATATTTAATCAATTTATACCAAGTATCACGTTTTAGACATTTGATGTCAAATCCACCATACAAATAGCTCGCTATGTAAAAAATTAGCAAATTAATTAGTAATATCACCTGATTATTTTACTTGTTAGCAACCACGATAAAATAATAGAGGTTTAGAAGTCACATATTCATGATCAGAGATATCCGAAACCCCCGAGTGCCAAAAATCAGCAATTTTAAGGCGATTTTAAAATTTGCATAAAATCAACTAGCTAATTGATTACTTAATTAATTAGCATATACGGCCATGTTTTTGAGCTTCAGAGATACCATATTCGTGATCAGCGTTATAGAAAACCTCCATGTGCAATTTTTTTATCATTTCGAAACACTTTGAAAATTTTCAAAAAATTAGATAATTAACTAGTCGGTAGTGGAACTACATTTGTGAGCGGAGCTTGGGCTGTGGCATTACGAATGTACTCAATTTTATGTTCTTGTAACTACATTGCATAGGGCATAGGGATTTATCATTGGTAAAAATATTATATTTGAATTCTTCGACCCAAAAACCCTATAGTGGTTTGATCGGAACGATTCTATTTCAATAAATAACACAATTATTGCAAAATTCTCTATTTTAGCTGCATAAGCTTAACTAATTAGCTAATTACTAATTAACCACTCAAAATTTTTTAATCCCAAATATCAGGTGCACATTATGACATGATAGGAAGTTTTTTTTAAAATTGGTTCAGTGTTTCTTGAGATCCGTCGGACCGAACGAACGGACGGACATCGACCTTTTACTCCCAGACAGAAAATAAAAACGCTTCTCTCGGCTTCGCCTCGCTCCGCTCAATAATTAATTAGTAATTAACTAATTAGAAAAAATTTAACATTTCCGATTAGTAATAAACGCTATATTCATAATCAGCACGACGAGATGTAATATACACACCAAAATAATCGCAATTTCAATTAGCATTACAATAATTATTCATTGAAAAATAAACAATTTTTGTTTGAAAACGCTAAAAATAGGCTGACGCCCTTAACTAATTAGTTAATTACTAATTGTATAACTAAAGCAAATTTTGGCAAAATCTTTGTCTTGCACCGGTCCGATGTTAGGTCTTTCAAACAAAAAAAGTTTTAAAATCGGCCCAGTAGTTATTGAGGAGTTCAACGGACGAACAAATGGTGGCGAATTTTCCCTCTCTTCCGAAAACAAAGACGCTGCGCTCAATTACAGTTGCAGACCTGCTATTGCTGTATCTTGTCATTACAGAGATGGGGCTGGTGTTTAGGGTTGAAACATTTCCGCAAAACAAAATTTAAATGACAGATAAACACCATTAAAGCTATATAATAATAGAAACTTGGAATATTTCGTAGCTGCCATGCTCGTGCAGTTTCACTTTAATAGCTAGATACTAGTATCTTTCCTTGGTTAATTAATAAGTTGTGACTGGACCTTGACTTGGCTTTCTCATTATTATTCAAAACATGATATTTTTGCTATAGGTGATCAAGCACAACCGCACCTTTGTGATCGTGGCAACGGGGAATTATTACCACCACTGCAATCAACAGGTCAAGACGCAGACAGAATTGGATCACTGCAATGTAATGAAAACGTGAACACTGCTTTTCAAAGTCACATTTCCGGCGCTACTGAAACAAACTTAATGATGTTTAACCACAAGCATATAAATGAGGCTGAATACCAGACTCATCATGGCCAACAAAATAGTACCGCTTCGTCAATTCAACTTTCGACTGGGCCTCCAAGTGGTGTATATGGACCACCAGTGGCAAATATCGCACTTTACCAAAGCGTCCCAGGAGATCACGGTTTAGGAACGAGGAGCCACGGTTTGATTTGTTCCGCGGAATCGAATACACTGACATGTGAGTGCGGCAGCGCAACATGTTCCAGTGCAACAACAGGTTGTACTACTTATTATTCTGGGGCTGGAGTTTCAACCCCTGGGTCGGGGATTTATTATGCGGGCTCGCCGACTCGAAGTCACCAATTTCATGGAGGAGACTATTATCCACGTAGGCCTGAAGTGCTTGAAGTGGTAGGCGATGCAATTAAGAATGCAGCAACGAATCAAAAATTTTATGGCGGATTAAATAGGAACCCAAGAGGATCAAATGCGGGTACTCCGGAAGGGTTTCACATTGTCAATCCTCCATCGCTAGAAACGGAGGGGCTGGCCGCACCAGGAACCCCAGGATCTGCAACCGTAGCTAATGGTATTGCTTCTAGGGATCGAAGTGGCAGCTGTCATCAACAACAACCTAGGCGACCTAGTGGATCAGCGGGAGCAGCTATTACAAAACGAGAGGGCTATGAAGTCTTGCAGGATTTTGTGAGCGGGCCACCACGGCCGAATACTGGAAATCGCACACCAAGTAGGTTTTCTCATGTTTAATGCATTACTGAATATGTGTCTAGGCACTCCAAACTAGGAGTGGGGGTGCCCTGGCATTTTCAAGTTCCCTTGGCAAAACATTGTCCCCCCGGTTCATCTTCTTTTAACAAATTTTTTTGTTTCCACTGGGCAAAAACTCCCCAAACGACATAAAAAATTTGTGCTAAAATTCCGTCTTGAAGCCAAAAATGTAAATTTTGTCTAAATTTGTTTCAAATCTCTATCGAAAACGTTTTAGGTGTTTCTAACAAGATTTTTAACCATTTTTCTTGGTAAAATGTCCCCCGGCAAAATTGAGCTCCCCGTTTCGGAACCCATGCCTCTTGACAAAATTTTCATCGAATCAAGAGCCCAGGATGTGTTTCTATTGTCATATGCACTGCAGAATTGGATCGAAACGTGTTTTGGTTGGGTTCGTGAGCCCCAAATACCAAAAACGTAACACCCTTGCAACCGTTCGACCTATAGTTTGAGCTTTTGGGTATTTTTGGTCTCTTTTATGGAGCAATTTATGCTCTATATATTAGTATATATTGTGCTACTATTAACATTATGTTGCAGGGTTTGGTCAAAACGGGGTTTTGAATGTGCTCAAAATACACGCACGGCAATATCTCCGCTGGAGCTATATGGGGATTGTTGGGGGAAATTCATCGTCTATGTAGCTACTTCCATTATTGAAAGTTCCTAAAGGCGCAATAAGCGGGTATATCTTCTCAACTATTCAGGCAGAGGCAACATGGCTGATACCCAATACACAGCATTCACCACCTTGGTGGTACGGCAAGCTACTACAGTCACCCAGAAATAAGTGCAAAATAATCAATCGAAATTTCTTTAGGCCATCTTCATCAAAGCTACTTCAGTAGGTTTATGGTATATGAATTTTAGTGCATTTGGTACGGTAATATATAGCTTTTTCGGTGCGTTTAATACGATGCTATAATCACTTAGAATACAACATGACTGCATCACATTTTTCCAGGTGGTTTGAAATGGTTTAAGGTCCACCGTCGGCGAACACAATTTGCCGTAGGAATTTAGGCTATCATCAATAATTATTGGTGTCTCGATTATGTGAGGATAGGGTATTCCCCACTAGGCGATTACCCCACGCCACTCGCCAAAACCTCCCCATGTTTGCCCCGCCTCACTCGAATAAAACCCCCATGTGTTATATTGATTCAGAACACATACAAAAAGGAGGTGGGAAACACTTGTTAGTAACCTCGGGTGATTTAATAAGGAAATTTACGAGTTCTTATAAGTGCTGAAAATGTGTACACATAAAGAAATTGGCCAAAAATGCGAAAAAAAATTGAAATTTCGCACACCTCCCACTCAAGGCTTTCCGTCGGGAACGAAGATGGGGAACCCATGCAGATCCCTAAGTTTTGGCAAGTGGAATGAATGGAATTATTTGCCCAAGCGTTGTTTTCAGCACCTCAGATAAGCAATTATAGATTGGTTGGCCGAAACTTTTAGGGATGGAAGTGAAAGGCATGTTATACCGTCCTCCATACTCCGATTAATAGCGGCTTATGCAAACCACTGAGCTATCTAGGAGATGTTGCTCGGTATCTTAAGGAACGTCGCAGCGCGATCTAATTACAGCGCACGTTCAAACGTACACCAAGTGATTAGCTCAGTTACCACAAACCTTCACCATGTTTGCTGGACATTTCGGCTGGCAGCAGTGGACATGAAGATGTTATTCAAAAAATGCGCTGCCTATTTATTAACCCTTTTATTCCAGAATTTATTTGTGTATCGTAAAATGTTTGACATACTCAAAGCGGCGCCGGGGATCAAACCAGGGTTGTAGGATTGAAAGCGCCCTACTGATACCACTGAACTATGTACTACCTCTTGCTCTGTTCATTAAAGAACGTTACTAGAAATCGAACGAATTACGATGCGCGTGCATACACATAACATACCCGAAACCATTAGCACAAACACTTAACAGTGTTGGTTAGGTTCATTTGACATGAAAGGGTGAACGATCATATTTAGTTTTCTGAGATTTTGTTAATGCAAGGTTATTACAGTGAAGTGGGTAATATAATATGTGGAGATATTTCCTTTTTTTAAACTTCTTGTGTAATTTGCTCGGTATTTTTATTTTTAGGTCTGCCACCTCCCGAGATAATTGAGCTTCCACGTCGTTCAGCTGGGACGCCTAATGTTAGCTCAATCGCCTCAAGTTCGATCGGAACGCTTCTGGGCATGGACTCAAAAAATAAAAGCAAATCGACCAAAACGTAAGGGTGTTAGGGTGACCGTCATTACTTTTCTCGCCGTTTAAGCGTGACGCGTGTTTAAGCTTAGTATGTATGACGCCAGTAATACCTATATTAGGGGTAGTGTGATAAAGGGTTGGAATGCATATCGTAACAACAGAAATCGCTATTACTTCACCTAATTACCAAAAAGGAGTAAACTATAAATTCGAAAATTACATCAGTTTCAAGAATAAGAACAGTTTCATGTCTGCCATTAAATGTATGAGTTATTATGACTAGTCACACGGCTAGTGAATGCTAAACAGCTTGGCTATTTTACGTTCATCGACCGATGAGCTTTCCATTCGCGGAAAATTTTGTCGACGAAGCGGGCCCCTTTTTCGTAAGTGGGTGCGCAATTTTGCCAGGAACGGGTATTAGCTGCTTCCTTCCCCAGTAAAACGTAGGGACGCCCCGCCCTAGTTTTGAATTTTGAAATTTTAGATTTTTCCGAAAAAATGATAAAAATGTAAATAAATGGCCTCACAACGTTGTAAAACACTTCTGTTGATGTTAAAAACAAGTTAAATTTTTAGTTAAATTAGTAAAATTTGTAACTTCAGAAAGGTATTTTTGAAAGTCAAGATCTCGTGGGAATTGGGGATGATTTACCGGCGCATGAAGCAAAAATTTGGCCAGGAGGCACCAACGGTGAGGGAACTTGCCTTTTGCCACGGTGCCCTCTACCCTCACGTTCGAGAAACCATAACTCTTGCAAAAATAATACTTGGTTAATAATTTAACAACACAGCGGCTATTTTCAGCGCATTTGAAAACCATATGATCTTTTATTCTTTTGTGCAATAACAAACAATGTACTTAGAGTTTACACGAAAGAATTTTTAAGAATATACTCAGGCAGCCCAAAATTTTATAAACAAATTTTACCCCACGACCCGCAACAAAAATTATTGAGTAATGCTAAAATTTAACTTTTCTTAATGGTAAAATGAATACCACGAATCCGGCAGGAGGATATAAATTCTTTAATCGTATCGATTATTTTACTCTACTAAATTTTTATTTCTGTTTTATGTAATATATTTGGAACCGCAAATTTTCAAGTTATTGGGTTATTAAAAATTTATCTACAAATTCTGGATATTCCGTGTCGTCAATATTTGTACACTTTATATTAACGAAATTGTTTACTCAGATGTTTTGCATAAAATACAAATTATGCCCACATCTACAAAATGTATGGACGCATGCAGTTTTATTGCACTTGGAAAATTAATTTTAACAAACGACCTTTGACTATTCAAAGCTTAACAAATGTTCCTGTTCAATTTGAATCCTAATTCTGTTTAATGGACTTGCTTTAAGCCATGGAGTCGAAATGCATATAATTTGACAGATTCTGACTTATACAGTGGAACAAAGGCTCAAATTTCATAATCTATCTCGTAATCATGTGATCGCAAATCTTATAAATTTGAGGGTGGAACTTAAACAAACTCACGCCCCTAGGAA
>JASANE010027149.1:0-116242 GCA_030248225.1 Trileptium ribeirensis
GATATTTTTGGATTCGGTAACAGTATCAGGCTTCCGCTTTTAGCGATTGCAACATGATACTTGACTAAGAAATCTGATAATATACAAATTCGAATCGGTTTGCGCTTGATTTTTTGAAGCTGGTGAACTTATGTAATAATGCACACATATACCTTTTCACTTCGGTGGCCATAGGATATAAGATCATTGTTGCAGAATTCAACTAAAATAAATATAGATATGTATCTGCTGCCGTTTCATGGAAATCTACGTAATTTCTCTTGGAAATTCATTAGTTATTTTAAATAGCTGACAGCGCTGTATCTTCAAACAGTGATCATTTTCGGGCTGTGGAGTATAACCAAAAGACCAAAATAGTTTTGTTTAAAGTTATAAGACCCGGCGCAGAGCTTTTCTTGCTATCGGAAGTGTCGAGTTGACCTAAGATGGATACGGTGCACTCCCCCCCCAATCCGATTCGATGCCCATTGATAGCCGAAAGCCGACATGGATCAGAACTTAAAAATGGTGGCTTCTCCGACTCCAATTCGCATACTGTGCAGGTATACATCCCAAACAGTCCTCCACAATTTGCGTAACCTGAAGTACATTGCACAAATAATTATAACGAATCTATGTCTGGTTCTGCTAAATACATAATTTTTTGTAGATAAGATGTGATACATGGTGGGGAGGAGGGTAAAACGTTGGTCAGAAATTGAAACAAAAAGCATCTTTCCTCTATACTCTTGTATGTTGGTAGGTTCGTCGATTAAGCGATGGATATTCATACTGATTGTCATCACAATCTCCAGCTTCGCGTTGACTTGTTCCCAAAGTACCTTCGCCATGATCAAGAGAAATAACAAACGGCTCATTTGCGTAGCGATGTTCGCTGTTCGTCGTAGTACAGCGATGACCAGTGTCCGCGTTGACATACTCAGCCGCCGTCGAATCTGTATTTTGATTTGGGTTGTTGGGCTTGTTCCGATCTAGGATTTCTTCGTAGACGATATCAAGTGTCGTGTCCAGATTGGTACTCATTGTACTACGAGAAAGCATTGTCAATGGACGACTGCCGCTGTTGTAGTCGCCTGCTTGATCGTTGTCGCTGAGCGATATGCTTGTTCTACTATCATTCCACGCTGAAGACGGCGTATTACTAAATCTTTGGTGTTGGAATCGCGGCGTTACTGAAACGGCATCGAATCTGGATGTTGGAGTAGTGTTGTCGGGATGACTTCGCCAGCTGCCAAGTGGATTCCCCGTTCCTGAATATGTTTGTGAATGTTGCGTAACATCTACACCATCTTGCTGCGGATATGGAGACCTGCGTGATGGATCGCTGGTCGTATAATAAGCAACTTCGGAGCCAGCCGACGATCGTTGGTAAGCCAAGTTGTCCACACCCATAGATAATATATCGGACCTTGGAACTTGAAGTGTTCCTTGAATATAGCCATCAGCGGCTGCTTGCATTCCGGGGGCCAATGGTGCCTGGTATTTGCGGCGAGCAGTTGCTTTTGGCGAGCTAGGTATAAATTTATTCGTGAGTTCTAACGCAGCCGCGATATGACACAAAAGTTCGCGTAGATTATGGGGCTTATCCAGGCATAAATTGTTCAAAGCTGTGGATAAGTAGATTTGCACTAGTTGCTCCGGTGTTTGAACACTACACCCACCGGTGTCGCTATGATGCTTGTAGGCGGACGGAGGACCATATAGTTTACACTGTGGACATGACCGTCTAGATAAACGGACAATTTCATTAGCTATACGACGTAGGTTTGTGGACTCGGGACTATAATTGAGCATTGTTTGAGTCGAAGGACGGTGTGCCTGAGCGTAGCTGTAGGTACTACCTGCAGATGATAGCGACTGTAGTAAGGGAACTTCGTACCCAACTGACGGTGCTTGAACGCCTGCAATAATTGAAAGTTTCTCAATATTAAACACTAAAAAATTTTGGAAGCTAGAAATTGAAAACTTCAATTTACAGTTTCAAAAATAATAAAATAAATGTTTTTTCAATATTTGTCGATTTAGTAGTTTTTCCAAAAATAATAAAAATGATAAGTTGGACGTTTTCCTGAATATTTTGACAAACTTAGTTAGTCTTCGTATGTTTGTAACTAAAACGCCGAACAGTACCAAGAAAGGCACTGTTGAAAAACTCATGCTACGGGCAGCGAATAGTTGCTAAAAACTATTTTGTATCCAGTTATTAGAGTTGAAACAAATATACAGTTGGCAACGTAACATAGTCACACTTGAACATGGTTTCTATAAAGGTAATACTTTGGAGGCAAATGGATTGACAGACTCGTTTTAATATAATTAAAAAATATTAAGTTCACAAAGTTAATATAGCAAGGAAAACGGTGCAACAGCGGGTACTCGCTTTGTTGCAAATGTAAAATCTGTAGATATTAATAGTTGATCTTATCATTGTTTTTGTTTTATACGCGATATTTATGCGTGATTAATGGGACCATACGACAGTAAAAATTCAAACAATACAGTTTCTACTATACATAAGTCCCGGAGATACTAATACTATGTGAGTAGGGCCATCCGCTATTACAGCACATAATCCAGACCGTGGGAATCATCACCTAAAAGCCAAAAACACGAAAACAATCCAAATATACTAATAATCACACGTTGAGAGTAATCAGGATTTTACCGCGGCCATTTTTCAGTGTTGGAGATCCCGAAGAACGACACACAAACCATGATACAAAGCATATTTTGTATGAATCGGAAACGTATTATTACATACGTATATGTATATACATATATACAGTTGTAACAGAAATAATTATCAATTTGTTGCTTTCTTGTAACTGAGTACATTATCCCTCAAAAATATACAGCGATCAAATATTGAAAAAACATTTGATTTTATTATTTCTAAAACTGTAAATTGAAGTTTTCAATTTCTAGCTTCCAAAATTTTTTAGTGTTTAATATTGAGAAACTTTCAATTATTGCAGGCGTTCAAGCACCGTCAGTTGGGAACAAAGTTCCCTTACTACAGTCGCTATCATCTGCAGGTAATACCTACAGCTATGCTCAGGCACACCGTCCTTTGATTCAAACAATGTCTCAATTATAGTCCCGAGTCCACAAACCTATGTCGTATAGCTAATGAAATCGTCCGTTTATTTAGACGGTCATGTCCACAGTGTAAACTATATGATCCTCCGTCCGCCGTACAAGCATCATAGCGACACCGGTGGGTGTAGTGTTCAAAGACCGGAGCAAAGCTCAGTGCAAATCTACTTATCCACAGCTTTGAATACAATTTATGCCTGGAGAAGCCCCATAATCTACGCGAACTTTTGTGTCATATCGCGGGTGGCGTTAGAACTCACGAATAAATTTATACCTAGCTCGCCAAAAGCAACTGCTCGCCGCAAATACCAGGCACCATTGGCCCCCGGAATGCAAGCAGCCGCTGATGGCTATATTCAAAGGAACAGCTTCAAGTTCCAAGGTCCTATATATTATCTATGGGTGTGAATACTATGGCTTACCAACGATCGTCGGCTGGCTCCGAAGTTGTTATTATAACCAACCAAGCGATCCATCACGCAGGTCTCCATATCCGCAGCAAGATGGTGTAGATGTTACGCAACATTCACAAACATATTCAGGAACGGGGAATCCACTTGGCAGCTGGCGAAGTCATCCCGACAACACTACTCCAACATCCAGATTCGATGCCGTTTCAGTAACGCCGCGGTTTGCAACAGCAAAAATTTAAGTAATACGGCTGTCTTCAGCGTGGAATGATAGTAGAACAAGCATATCGCTCAGCGACAACGATCAAACAGGCGATGCACAATAGTGGCAGTCGTCCATTGACAATGCTTTCTCGTAGTACAATTAGTACCAATCTGGACACGACACTTGATATCGTCTACGAAGAAATCCTAGATTGGAACAAGCCCAACAACCCAAATCAAAATACAGATTCGACGGCGGTTGAGTATGTCAACGCGCAACACTGGCCATCGCTGTACTACGACGAACAGCGAACATCGCTACGCAAATGAGCCGTTTGTTATTTCTCTTGATCATGGCGAAGGTACTTTGGGAACAAGTCAACGCGAAGCTGGAGATTGTGATGACAATCAGTATGAATATCCATCGGTTAAATCCACTCAACCTACCAACATACAAGAGTATATGAGGAAGATGCTTTCTGTTTTAAATCTCCTACCAACGTTTTACCCTCCTCCCCACCATGTATCACATCTTATCTACAAAAAATTATGTATTTAGCAGAACCAGACATAGATTCGTTATAATTATTTGTGCAATGTACTTCAGGTTACGCAAATTGTGGAGGACTGTTTGATGTGTACTGCACAGTATGCGAATTAGAGTCGAGAAACCACCATTTTTAAGGTCTGATATGTGTCGGCTTTCGGCTATCGATGTACATCGAATCGGATTGTCTTTCCATGCACCGTATCCATCTTAGGTCAACTCGACACTTCCGATAGCAAGAAAAGCTCTGCGCCGGGTCTTATAACTTTAAACAAAACTATTTTGGTCTTTTGGTTATACTCCACAGCCCGAAAATGATCACTGTTTGACGTTACAGCGCTGTCAGCTTTTTAAAATAACTAATGAATTTCCAAGAGAAATTACGTAGATTTCCATGAAACGGCAGCAGATACATATCTATATTTATTTTAGTTGAATTCGGCAACAAAGATCTTATATCCTATGGCCACCGAAGTGAAAAGGTATATGTGTGCATTATTACATAAGTTCACCAGCTTCAAAAAATCAAGCGCAAACCGATTCGAATTTGTATATTATCAGATTTCTTAGTCAAGTATCATGTTGCAATCGCTAAAAGCGGAAGCCTGATACTGTTACCGAATCCAAAATATCGTTGCCACCTTATAATATGTCTGCTGTACCTAATAGGTTATTCCAAACAATTAATTCCAGCTCTAACAAAAACTAGGCGCCTAAATTTAGAAAATGGTTCAGAAACTTCGATATATATACATAACAGGTGGATACATAGTACAAAGTACCCCTACATTATTAATGGACCCTATGAGCATATAATATTCTCATCTTCCCCTAGTATACGTAACTGAACGAGTACAACTAACATAACACTTAATTTGCTCGAGTGAAAGGTCGATAAACTGCACAGATAAGAAAAGTCGTTTTAATACTCTTAACCTTGTTTTTATGTGTTGCTTTTTTATTTTATTGGTAACCCGGTTTTGATTGCTAATAATAATTGGTTTTGTTTAAAACGGGAAACCGTACACACGGTCGGTTTTGACGCCCCAACTCCAAACGGATATGTTTTTAACTATTTTGTATCATGTACGTATTGCATTAGTTCCAGTATAACATAATCGATTTGTTAAACAAAACTTTTTATCAATCTTCAACCAGATATTCATATTTATTTGGTTGTTACTAACATGAATTTGGACCGTTTTAGTAACTAAAATAACGGTTTTTGAACGAACATAAAACGGCCATCAGACATTTTCCAGCTATAATTGGTATGATCTCTCCATTCGCTGAAAATTTAGTAAGGCAATCTTAAGTTCTCGGCAAGACATTATCCTTAGCAAGACAAGATGATAATGATAATGATCTGTGCATAAAAAATTTGCGGATTCCCTGGACCCCCAAATAAAATTGTTCATGGTATTTCCGTTATTTTTTATTTTTTCCAGCGCGACCTAGCGCCGTACCAGTAGTCATGATGGCTGATGTACATTGTTATAGGATCCTAATGATAAAACAAAGATATATTTTTCATAGTTTCGATATTTTTACCCTGAATGTGTGTACTGGTCTCAAAAGTCGTTTTAAAAAGTGTGTATTTTGGCCTAGGAAAACCTATTGCACAACGGATAGTTTAATTCTTACCGCTCCATCCTTTGATTTTTAATTTCTTTCATAATTTTGTCGATCATTGTGTTGTTCTCTGTCCCGATGAAGGTTTTTCTTTACGTTTTTCTACTTTGCCCTATTTAGCGACTTTGGTGTTGTGTTGGTCTCTCCATGCGCTGAAAATTTTGCCAGTGGGGCATAAGCCAGGAGCCCCCTGGCTCCGAACCGGCGGGCGCCCGATTTTGCCAGGGGGCATTTTGCCAAGAAAAACGGTTAAAAATCTTGTAAGAAACACTGCCAAAACGCCTTTGATGGAGGGAAAAAGTGATTTTGAAGCAAATTTTAACAAATTTTTGGCTTCACAACTTAATTTTAGCACAAATTTTGTCAGATTTTACATACTTTGGACCCATTGGAAACAAAAGAATTTGCCTGGCGGCAACGAACCGGGGGAGCCAAAAATTTTTCCAGGAGGCACGAACCGGGGGCACCTGTTTTGAACCAGGGGAAACCGAAAAATGCCAGGCCACCATCCGCAATTTGGAGAGCCCTGGTATGTGTATATATAAATTAGGTGATTTTCATGTTTTGGTCGCGTTATGGAACTCATTAAAAAATTTTCCCCGATAACTTTATTAGTTAGTTATGGCCGTCGGAAAATAGCACATAAACTGCGTTAGAAACAGGGGTGATTATTTTTATGTCCATTTCACATTTTTCATGACTTTTTTCGTTCCAGTGCATTCAATAAACTTTTTAATAAAAAATATAACTTATTAATTGCACGGAGCGTCTTTCAACAGTTTAAAAAATTGTACCTATATGCTTAATGATTGCTTCAGGTGAATAGGTCTGCATTTCTGGCCTGTTTTAGCCATTTTAGCCTTCCGAACGTACCTTTCAGAGTCTAGTTTTTTTCTGTTAAATAGCGAAAATCCGTTACATAAATTTTTAATTGTTTTATATACATGCCAAATTTCAAGTCCGTATCTTTTGAAATGCCTTCTGAATTTCTTTTGTTGCGGTATCATTTTTCTCGAACTTGTGAAAATAGTTAGATTTTAGTTATTTGTGCTATTTATTTTCAGCCTTGAAATACGAACCATTTTTGTGTTTCTGGTGCGTACTTTTACATTCTATGTCACGCTTTCCAACATCAATGGGCCAAAAATGAATTTTCGGTGGAGCTAGTTAAGATGATGTTATAGGCTTCGCAAATCTCGACAAATGTAATTTTATGGTTTAAATCATTATTTTGGATATCAAATTTATTAAGGGCTCAAAATTGACAATAAATGAGTCATTTTAATGCTCTGGTATCAATTTTATGTATACTATGTCTATTTTGGTGAAAATTGAGTATTTTTATAGAGAACGGTGTCTTCGAGCTACGTTATAGGCATGACAGATTTTGAAAATTTGCCAGTTTAGGGCTAGCCATTTTTGGTCTATTGGCATTAATTTTATATGCTATTTTTGTTTCATTTGTAAAGTGAAGTGATTTAGGTGGATGAAAACCGGCTTTCGGCGGCAAATTTCACTTTCTGTGATCACAGATTTATTGTAATCTTAGGGCCTTAAAGGATGTAAATTAGTTCGCTCTATTTAGATGTTTTCAGAACTATAATTATTGTCAAGGAAATGTCATAGAAATGAACGAATATGGTTTTAGAATAACGAATTTAGCTGACGATATAGAAAACATAGCTTAGCAAAAATCAGCGCCAAACCTCTGTTTTTCCATTATATAACAGAACTAAACATTAGCACTAACTTCCTCGTTATTACCTAGGTTGAGTATGTCCTCAATATGACAAAAATCTATAAAACATTTTGCAGGGGTTTCTTTAATCTAGGTCCAGGATCATTTTAGCGACTGAACACATTATTAATCAATTTTGTTTATTTTATTTGAAAAAATCTAATAATGTAACAACGAGGAAATAACAGGGTTTTGACTCATAGCCTGGTGCAGGGGTTATTTTAGCGACTGAATGCATTAGTAAAAACGTTTATATATCAACAAAAAGTAAACAACATGGGTTTGACTTATAGCCTAGTTTAGGGGTGATTTTAGCGACTAGATGCACGACTAAAACATTTAAGAACGAAATTTGCTATAATTATATCCTCACAATTAAAGGTGCACAACATTGGTTGCACATATAAGCTAGCTTGTCCACCATAATTTTAGCGACTGAATTTTAAAGCATTTTTCTAAAATTCCTGAAGTACGAATAACCCAAAGCAAATCATTTTTTCAATATATGAATGTATTTATAAGTAAAAATATGTACTTTCCCTAACAACAGTTTTTTTCTAACTCATTAAATACATTATTTCCTTCTATTGAAATGCTAACAGCAAACAAAATAGCATTTTTCCAATTCAATAATATATAAATTTAACACTTTTTCCAATTTAGGGGTTTGTTTTTTCTTGTCCGAATAGCATTTTCCCCTCTAGTTGAACCAGGAGGCAAAGGACTTTTCCGTCTGGTATAGAATGTGGGTGAGCCCCACAATCGACCCGGTCCGTCGAGGCTTGTAAATCGAAACATTGTATAGTATATGAGCCATATACAATATCACATATGGTAGTATTTTATGTTATGAACTATGTTTTATACGATTTCAACATTTTGTAACCATACAACAGCATAGCTATTTTTACAGGTATTATACCTGTTGACGTCGGACCTGAACGCAGAAAACGAAAATGATCGCGATGCTTTTATGAATTTGCTAAACGCGCTTATTAAAGAATGTAATATTGACGTTAAGGTTAGTTGAATTTTGGTATTGAAGAAACGACCTTTATTATGATATTAATATTTATATTATTAGCCAAACCCTAAAGTTCCTTGTATTAGTCGTATGAATGGTGCATCAACTTGAAGCTAGTATTTTCAGTGTACGCCTAATGAAACAAAATGCAAATAATGTAAAGCTACAGAAATAGTAGCCTGATTTTATTTGTAAGAACTCGACATAAAATCGTATCTTGAACTTTCATACAACAGCTACGTAGAGTAATTATTTTCTTTCAGTACTGCAATACCTGGACTAGTTTTGATGATTTCGTGTTGTTAACATAGTACTTGCACTAAATCAGCTTGCTAAAGTCAAGCTGAATAGCTCGAGCTATGTATGGATATTCAAATTGCGTCCTTCTCAATATATTAGGCTTTAGTCGTAGCCTAAACCAAGGTTCATATTTGAGGCTCAATACACTAAGTTTAAGACTAAGTCGCTGAAGGCGGAGGGGGGTGGGTTGCTGCTTCCCGACCCTCTGCTTCCCGCAGTAAGTTGTTCTTTTTAAGATGTAACGTTACGCTTTATTATGCGTGAATAAACTTAAATTGACCCGCCAACCATCCTATTTTGTCATTACCGATATCGAATTGCAAACCCTTGTTACGGAAAAAAGGCTTAATTTCATTCGGTTTTTCGCTATCCGAAAATTGGCAAAATCAAATTCAAGTGCCAGAAATTAGATCTTGTGTTCGAACAGAATTTCGGCGATTTCACTTTGGAGAAATTCTAGTCTCTGATGCATTATCATTTACATTTGGATTATACAGTGTTCGCGAACAAATTTAATGCAAGTGTGACATCACAATCATATCGGCAAATTTTCGTTCTCAAAAATTGAGGTAATTTTACTTCAATTTTCGCGAACGCAAAATGATTAGATTTTAATCGCAAGCGCTGTGTTCGCGAACAATTTACGTCGTTAATTTCAATTGACCAAAAAGCGTTCCGTAACAAATTTTGTGCAAAAATACAAAATAGGATGGTTGGCGGGGTCACCTTAAATTTACTCGCGCATAATGTGTCATGTTAACAGCAATGAGGTAGTTGTTGCTTCAAAATATGGGATTCATCTTAAGGCAACTATGCAATTGTTGCCTAATTCATCTTTTTGTGGTGAATATAGTTAATGAATTTGAATTGTTGCCAGGGCTCCTATAATAATCGATGTTTTCTATTATGTTGGGCTATACTTTTAAGTAGTTTCTAGGTAGAAACAAGATTTACCAGGGGGTGGTGGACGTGATTGTCCAAAAGTGAGCTAAGAGTAACATTTTTGAACCGCGGGGAATTAAAAATAGCAGAGTCCAACCCTTCCTTTATTGAACAGTAAAGTATAGTATTTATTTTTTTACAACATCCTGTTTGTAGCTATTAAAATTTTTTACCTAGAATGCCGAATCTGTCTGTACCCGGAGCTCGACCGGTGAAACAAACTTGGTTCTGTTGCGATTCTTTTCGATGTTCCTAGAAAAGGTTCGAAACAAACGAAAATCAAATTCAATGCTGGTTAGTCGATCATCTTGTTACTTTGACTTAATAAAATAAAGTTAATAATGTTAAATTAAAAATAATTAAATTTTTATTAATACTTTTGAGGTAATATTACCATGTTTTCACTAATGTGCATGGGCAAAAATCTGTTTCGCGTCTATGCTGCGTGGTTGTTTTCTTGAATTTATGCACCATTAGTGTGCATGTATTGGTTATTTTCTAAATGGAGTAAGCCATAAAATGTACAATCTCTGAAACACAGATTTTGATGTTTCAAGAACAATTTTACGTAAAAAAATTAATTATTTAACCGGTATGTGGAAGGTTTTATTGTAATGCGTAATTACCAAAACTTCATTGCAGATCATCAGTTACCATCCACAAACTGTTCTGGATTCTTTCTTCATATATTTGGAAACTGTGCAGCGGACGCCCAAGTGGATGCCCTCCACCTCTTACGTGAGGGATGAGCGAGTCAGAAAATATCAAAAGCCTGAAAATTTGCAAACAAAGGGTTTTTCTTAGGAAAAAAGTCATACAATGAGTGGGTGTTTTTCTGTAGTAAAGTCGGTTGGTTCATTGTCGCTTTTTCCCTTGTTCTCTCAAACTTGGAGAACCTTGATTTTTGTATGCAGGTAAAACTTTTCTATAGCTTGTTTTTAAGGTTATGCGACTCTATGATTAAACATTATTGCTGATCACATTCATATTTTCGTGAGTGGAGGTGGAACAACACTATGTTTGCTGTTAAAAGCGACACAATTTTGCAAGTTTTTTGATGTTTGACTCAATTTTTTACAGTCACTACCACCTCGTGCATTTCTTTAACAGCTAGTACTTCAAGAATCGGTGCAGTGAAGAAATAAACACGTGCAAACTTAAGCTCCATGGCCATATCCACGTTAATTTCAATATTGTAAAGTATATCCCGTTAATTTCTCATCCGAATGGATTCATGTCCGGTGCATACTTCATTTCTTGGCATACATTGTGCTTTATGAGAACACCAGAACACCATTATTGCAAGATCTGGCTAACAACTAAAGTTACTTCAAATCAGAAACATGTAAGATTTGATTGAAATTGTTTGTCTAATGCATGTACCTATTTCGCCTAGGTAAGGATATGCAGGTAGTATCTCGGTTTTTATTCGTTTCTAAATGGGTAGTGTTCTCGACCGCAGCTTCATCTTTGAAATTTTTATAATACGAAACTTGTATTTTTTTCAATTATTCAGAACGATATGTTTATCGCTCATATGACTGCCACGTCTCTTCTGAACAACGGCATAATCAATTATTGCTTGCGTTTGTTGGAAGTTATGCTTGATACGTGGAAGCAGACAGATTTAGAGGAGGTAACAGTTGCATTTGATATTTTTGCTGATGAAACAAAAATTTGCATCGTATGGACACGATATTAATATTGTGAATTTGTGAAAATATTACTATAAATATAGCTTCTCTTAATGATTAGTGTCAATAGTCGAAACATGCCCGTTAACTATTTTTTTATATTAGCGGCATGTGTGCGGAGAGAAAGAAAAATCGTCAAAATTATTTTCATGGTATAACTTCATTTTGGCTTTATGCTGTGTTGAAGTTTGCAATAACTTTTCTCCTTCTCCTGCAGCTTTTTTATAATATGCGTGAACATGCTGATTTCGAGAAGGTTTTTTGTTATATGGACAACGAACTTCTAACTTTCAATTTTGACTATATAATAATGTAAACAGTTCAGCTTTAGCATATATTTACTGTTTCAGAAACCTGTTAGTCCAAAAGTATTGAACGTTCGCTATGACGGGTTTCTGCCTGACATGGGCGGATTTTTCCAACATCAATATGTCAAAGAGCATGCTGGCGATCTCTTCAAGGAATATACACAATTGTTAACGGAAAAATCTCTTCGGATTCCACATCAGGCGAGTTTCCATAAAAGTTTATAGAGTCTTATTGTGGTGCTCTAAATTATATTCGCTAGCGTGTCGTATCACATTGGCTAAATGCTACAGTAACCAATGCTTAAAATTCATTTTGTTTGTTCTTACGCGCCTCCAAGCATCACCATATTCTAACACAACGCAATTTTTGAATGTGAAGCCAGTAAAAATAATATGCTTATATAGCTTATTTGTTGTTCCTGTTTTTTATAAAATCATTAGCATTCTATAAAATTTTCAGTGAAGCCAGTGAAATTGAGGTAATATATATGTTGCCGAATTTCACTGCATAGTTCAGAGTGCAGATTTTTATAAGTAGTACTTCAGGGCATTGATTCATCCCGATGCTTGAAATTAGTTTTATTAGATAATGTTTCATACGGTTGGCGTTAAAAATATGATACAATATTCCTGATTTTAAAAGTACTCTAACTTGTTTTGGCTGTTTGTATTTGAATTTAGTCACTGTGCGTCTAAAAACGTAAGTTTAGACCATAACTGCAGCAAAGTGTGAGAAAAATGTTAACAAAATGGTTAAACTGGACATCCGGTTTAAATTTGATTTGGGTGTTGAACAGAATATGGTTGCTGAAAATGTAATCGATTTGTAATCCGAGCTAATAATTTTATAATGTAAAACAATTTCCGTCAAAATAGCTCTAGGATAGTACGAGAGCGCTGTATGTTGCTTTCAATATGTTTGGATTCACTTTATCAATATGGGCACGAGTTAGTCATTTTGAGATAACAAGTGAGCAAATACTGCTGGATGAAGGGATTTTTGTAACTATGGCTTTCCAAAGCAATAGTAAAAACGTTTGTCAGCGTGACCGCAGCTTAGTGTTCACTAACGGAACCACACGAAAGCTCACAGTGTTTGTATGGTAGAGTAATGTAGGGCATAAAAGCATAATGTGGAGCGCGCGCCATAAATAACAGCGGCGTCTCGACGACGAACATGGCATACAGAAACTGTTTCTGACGGATAGTGCATAATGTATAATAACTGTGTTTGTACTTTTAGATCAAGAAAATAAGTGATTCAATTCCTGGTGTTCCAGCGGCTGTGTTTGAACATAAATGGTATTTTGTAATGTGTGAGGTTCGTTGTTGCTGTCTTACTGTAGAATACGTGTATTACTGCTGACATGAGAAGTACATATATGATGATTATTATACATTCCGTACAATAATTTGCAACAATTCCGTACAACAATTCCGTTTTACCCGTACAATAATTTTGTATGTTTTGAGCCGACATGCTAACTTGTTAGAACGAGTTTTAAATTTTATTTTCATGAGCGAGGTTATATTGTACAGTGGTAACATAAATTATTGTTATGGTAGGTATTTTATTTTCTGTGATATTACTACGATTTCATGTATCAACGATGATATACAGTTACAATCAGAATAATTAAGTGCTTATAAAATCTAAGGCAGACGAAATCGAACGATACGCAATCGATCGATCTTTGTTTAAACAAACTTCGTTAAATTATAAAGAAACTAACATTTTTGATTAAAATATTTTTTGTTAGCTTAATACAATCGAAAGTCGTTAAATTAAACGCGAAGTAACATGTTTTATTGAATTTTTATTTTGACGCAATCGAAAATCGTTAAATTAATCGAATTTCGTTTAAACGAAACTTCGATCGATTTTTCAGCACTTAATTCTGATTGTAAGTGTACTAGTAGTTTGTTAGTTAGGAAGAGTTGTAGCTAAACAATGCAATATTATACTTCTTTATATTCTTTACATGTAGCTGCCGATACGTCTTTTTTCGGTATATTAGTGCGCTGATGCTGTAGCTGCTGATCCGTCTTTGTTCGGTATTATAAATTAGACTTAATAGTCACGATTGTTTTTGTAGGTAAGGTTTGTATTAGTTTTTTGCAAGATTAGCATTTATAATTATAGCTATTTTGTTACGATAATAGTGTTGATGGCTTGACAAGTAATACTGACTTTCTCACGGAGAATGGAAGGCGGCAGATATTTCCACCTTCCCCCAGGTGCCACCAGTTCAAGCGCCCTAGGAATTTTTTGGCTTCCCCAGTTCTGCCCCAGGTTCCAACAAGTATTTTTCTGTACGACTAAACAATACGCAAGTTTTTCTCTGCGAGGCAAAAAATACGATACTTTTTTGAAAAGGGACTCAAAAAATCTTTAAATTTTTGTTTTACGGGGTTAAAATCATTGAGATTGCCGTCAGGCGATACGGTTTCATATGTATTCTATTCTGCATTATTATATATGTACTATGAATCAACTCTTTATGTTATTTTCGCGTTTTCAGTCTCCCAGTTTAGCTGGGGCTCCCCAGTTCTTCCTAAGGCTTTCAGTTTGGTTCCGACTGGTACTTTGGAGGCAGTTTTGGAAGGCCAGTAATAGTGATGTTGTATAATTATTTTAGTATTTAATGCTGGAAAATGCGCCATTGATTCGTCGCAACGTGCGAAAGCTGTTTCTTTTTATTTGTGGAACGAAAGAAAAATATCGTCAACTCAAAGACTTTCACGCGTTGGAAACACATCTGATGCATACAAAAACGCTTTGTCAAATAAATGGAGCAGTTGCCGATTTATCACAATATCCTGTGCGCGATGGTGCTCCATCACTGTTTCTCGACTATACAACGCTGACATCACTGGTATGCATTAATGCATATGGCTACAAAAAACATATTCCTGCCCTGCCGACTATGCGCAATATCGCGCATTACATTTTATTCAGCACTTGTGCTACTTGGAACAACTATTACAGTTCGTTCCAAGTGCTAATAGTACGTGAGGTTCTAGGTTCCCAGCTTCGAGGTAGCAGCTGTCATTTCTGCCTGGTACTGTATAACCACGCCTTTTATTTAATATAAATGTTACAGGTTGCAATAGTACAGCCACGGACAAAAACAAGTGCATGAAAACGAATGCGAAACGCGAACGAACGTAAACGCAAATGAACGTTAGAACGTTCGTTTACAAACGAACGCAAACATAACAAAATGTAACATATTTTAAAACGAATTTTTTTAGCATTGCGTACGTACACGAACGTAAGCACAAACGAACGTTGTAAGGTTGGGTTATAAATGAACGTTGTTGCGTTCGTTTTTGAGCACTTATTTCTGTCCGTGATTGTAGAAGCATTAATATACTTTGCGTACGACTAACTGTATTTTGCAAATTGTGTTAATAATATTGCCCTACAGTGCTCATAAGCGATGAATAGTGTTCTTTCGAGCGATTCGAATTTTCTGTTTGAAATGTATTTGAATTTGTTTGAGACCTGATAGGAGTTTTTGGTTCGTTTCTAAATTTGGCCGAGAGCTGTTCGAAAACTGTTCGAGTGTTCTTTGAGAATAACTTAATTTTGTTGTATTTTGTTTGTTCGTTCTAAAGGCGCGAGTTTTTTTCTGACGAGCACTGTACTTGCTCCGAATTGTCACTTAAAATTAAATTGTGTGGAGCAAGTTAAGCATTGGTTTAAAGAAGCCAAGATCTTAGTGACTATAGGGACGCAGCAAGTGGGGCGGGTTAGACCACTCCTCCCCAGTTTTCGACAAAGGAAGAGGCGCCGTAAAGCGGCCTCCGCTATTTTCCACTAGCATCCCCTGTGTTGAGCGGGTCCCCTCAATTTTGAATAGCGTGTTGCCCCCTCCCTCTGAGTACCGATGTCAGATTGCATATGATATTATTAAATTAGGGTAATATTTTAGGGATAAGAAGATACTTAATTGCTAATATATTAATCACCGTTCTTGACACACCATTATTTGAAATGACAGTAAAGATCTATTTAAATAGTGGGAATACACGGTTTAAAAATATTTGTAAAGGGGTAGTGGGACGCCGTTAAACGTTTTTATGTTGATCGATATAATTTCATACAAAATTTTTGTGCTTTAGTGTTGCATAGAGTTTTTTTACTTTGCAAAAGTATAGTTTGCATGTCATGCTTTTGTAGTAACGGTAGTATAATGATTTCACAGATTGATCATTTGAAATGCTGTATCGATATTGCGTCAAGCCGTCCAGGCAATTGGCAGCGCTTTTGTCGACAGGATTCGGGTACGCTCGTAGATTCGGAAATTAACATTATGCATCATTGTGGTATTGATGTCACTAAGCATGATAATTAATGTTTTGATTAAATAACATGCATTGCATGGATAATAATTAATAAGACAATTATAGTTTATCTAAGATGTTGACTCATGCGATGTTACAAAATCATTATTGGCCAACACAATGTACATAAAGTTTCTAAAAGTCAGCTTCCAGTATTTATTCAATAAATGAATACTGAAATTTGGTTGCTATAAAATATTTAAAATATTATATTGTAGCGCAAACTGTTGACCGCTGAAAATTGTTTTCTAGTTTTGAACTAAACGTGCGAAAACTATAATTTTGTCGCAGCGATGTAATTTAAAAAAGTTCTGAAACGCTGCATTTCATTTACATGTACGTAACGATGACTAAGTCAACATTACAGTTGAGTTAGGGTATCAATGTATACAAAATTTTATGTTATGCTTTTACAACTTCAATTTATTATGAATAAAACTTAATTTATTCAGCTCCTAATAGTGATGTTTTGCATTGTCTGCGCTACACTATTCTAAATATAGCTTGCATGGAATCTATAATTATAGTTGCTCATAAAACGACCAATTATTTTATAAAGCTATATTTGGTCTCCAAGATCTGGACATAATGGTCTAGATTTCATGTAACGCTATATGCTGATAAAGTGGCCTTACTGTTTAGCTCATGCTGACTCAGTATGCTATTGTTAATATATTCGTTGTTTACCTTGCAGCTGTTATTACCAAGCTATCAAATTAGCATAAGCGTAAGTGATTTGAAAATTACTAAATCTGCACCATGTTTGAAAATGTGAAACAGATTTGTAGGTCAGTTCGTTTTACTTATCTAGATATTAATGTTGTTAAACGTTTCATCGTCTGCTTCAAAGACATAGCTTATCCTATAATTGCCGTGATTTTGTTGAAACAGAGCGCGCTACGCGTCCGGAGTTCCCCTGAGGGCGCTAGGGGAAAAATCGTGAAAATTACTTTTATCTGTTTCTATCATTCATAGTTCATTTTCGGATGAATCGATTTAGATATATTAGCAAAAGTGCCGAAAATGTGCTCTTTAGCTGAACGCGAATAGCTCTGACACCATCTTGTGTGTCAAAATGGCAAAAACAATTTTTAAGGGTTCTATGCCAAATCTGGCCATCTGGTGCCAGTGCTTCGTAGCCTATATTTCGCGGCGCAGGCTTCCCATCGAAAAATAGAGACCGCCAGCAGAATCAGCTCAATGAGATCTACAACAGTGCTGTTCAACACACCTTTTCTTAGAGTTTTAAGAGTTTTACAGATGGCGAACCCAATTTTCGAAATGTATCCCATTTTCGTTTTTTTTGGTTAGGTATTGCGTACAGGGTTTTGGTCTTTTAGGTATATCTTGAGGCTGAATGTATTGATTTGGATATCTAGTGTCAACGGTGCAGATTTCATGACTTTTCATTAGTTATGGATGGGTTTAGGGTCGGTGAACCAGATTTCCAGAAAATAGTTGGTCTTTAGTTGTTTGGTTACGTATTGCGTACAGTTCACCCTATTGTTTTTATAGGTTTTCCGGTAGGCTGAGTACGATGGTTTGGTTATATAGAGAACAGCACATATACTTGATGCGTTGTCAGTTGTTTTCGGTTTGTTTAGGGTCGACGAGGTTTTAGGGTTTTGAATGAGTTGAGGGTTCAAGAGGTTTTAGGATAGTACATTCATCAAACACAGCCTGTTACACATGATTAAACAAAATGAAACTGAAAAATGAAACCACGCTGGCTCCGTTTCACCCTCGTTTATATAATTTGCAGATATTCTTCAAATGCTCCTTCGACTTTCATGCATATTAGAAGAAGGCGTCGTAAACTCGGTGTTGAATTTAATTCAGTCGGCAATTTGTGATAGTCCCGCTGCTCTCGCTGAGAAAAGTGAAACCGAACAACCACAATCAACGACTGGAACGTCAAGTCAGGCAAAGTCAGACACAACGTCGAAACACAAATTGCAAGGAAAAGCTCAAAATCCTAGTAGTGATGTGGAGTCAGGCACGATATATTATTTTTGCCGCTTTGTGCTGGGGCAGCATGTTTTATCAGCGTTCTTATTGCCAGATAGTATAATCACAATTCAATAGTGCAAGAATGACCGCTCGACGACATTCTTTTAGCAAATTACAATTCTTGTTACAATTCTCTGCTGGCGTGTCCAATCCGAGGGTCACCTTTAATACCTCCATGTTTGTCCCATCACTTGCTGTAGATCCCATGTTACACTAAAAAAATAACGTTATAATGTCTTTAAATATATTTTTCTCTATTCTAAGTACATTTAAACATATTACTATTTCTAATGCTAAAATCCTGTAAATATTTGCACTGGAATATGTATCGTAATATTATAAATATGTATCATAATATAAAATTTTATCCCCTCCACTGTAAAATTTTACCCGAACATGAATTTGAGTCCCAGAGATATCATTTTAGAAATTTCTCTCTAAAATGAACATAGGCGGCCCCAAAGTGATATAGATTTTGGAAGAATGTGGAGATGCCAGCTGTCTGGCTGTCAAGTACTGAACTGCTACTGATTGTCGTTAAATCTGGTTCCATCGTATTTAAAAGCGTTATACAGATTGAACCAATTTTGAACTACAAACTACTTCATCCATCCAGTTATTCTGACATGTTCACAGCCTTCCGAAAAGTGTGGTGGAATGTGCAATGTGGTTGAAATTTCAAACTGCAGGAAACAAAACTTTGTTCGATATGCTGCATATTTCTAGATTTTCAGGTTGCTTTATCTGTTTACAGTTACAATCAGAATTAAGTGCACATGCACATAAAATCGAACGCAGACAAAATCGAGCAAAATCGCAATCGATCGATCTTGTCTAAACATAATTCGATTCGGTAACTATCGATATTCGTCTAAACGAAAACGAAAAAATCGACTGAAACTTCGGTCGATTTTTGATCACTTAATTCTGATTGTAACTGCACTGCTTTTTGCAGCACGTTAGACAGCTTTTTAGCATTAGAGATAGTAGTAATTGATTTTACAAAATAGTTAACATACATGTAACAGACGTGACGCTGCTGCATTGCGCACTTCCAAAACGCAATGCCCATACGACAACGGCTATCTAACCTCGAGGGCGGACCTAATGAATTTATTTCGTCTTTTCGGGTCAGTCCCAAGAAGCTACGGAGCTTAGCAAGCCGCAGGACCGCTTCACGGTATGTGTTCTAATCCTGCCGGACGTGTTGTGCACGTAGTGGTACTACCTTTGAGGTCCCTAGGGAGGCTGGCTCCGTCACCTGCTCGCAGTTCAAAAAGACCAGACCACTATTCCTATCATCGTTCCACCTGGAAGTGTTAACAAGTTTTCCGATTGGTAATCTCTTCCTTCCTGAACGTTAATTTTAATTAGCAAGTGGTCCCATTATGGTCCGACAAATCCCTAGACGTTTAACTGTAAAGTACGCTAATACTGAAGCGATAGAGAGCCGGTCAGTAAAGTCGACCGATCTCTTCCGTGCCGAAATCAGATTGAACTTGCTAAATTTGTCTGGGCAGCTAACCTCGTCTTAACCAATATGAAACAAAGTAATTGAGACCGGAGTCTCAGAAGTTCCTACTATAAACCAATAAGCTCTTCATTTGGGAACTACTACCGTAAACCGGTACCGGCCCCATTCCAAAGAAAATATTATTTTTTATTTAAGAAGCAACGGTATGTTTTTCTCGCACTATTTTGATATTAAACTAATTTCGGTTTATAACATTAGTATTAACGTCATCAAGCTTGATACTTCAAGCATGTTTACCTAAGAAGCTTAATAAAGTGCTTCTTGCTGCTTTGATGGTACGTTTCAGTTAAGGACAAACTTTATATAAGTGTTTGACTACTCTAAAATTAATCTTGTTTGCTCAAGATAGTGCTAGTTTAAAACTACGGTGACGTGTACAACTGCATCCACTGAGCACTGGTGTAAAGCTGAACATAATATAAAATCGGCTTCAGCTTATTTATTAGCTTAATCAGCTTATAAGTTTTATATAAAACTGTGTATATCCATCCTGTATAAATATAAATGTATGTAAATATAAATATTCATATAAATGTGTGTATGTTTATATATTTGAGATCAGCGTCCATTTAAGCAAGACGCTGCTAAACAAACAAACATGGGGCAAATGACCTAGAAAAGGGCTCCAGTTCCCTCGAATAGCTTCAGAGTGCCAAACGGGCCTCGAATAAATCCTCGGTTCTTCCAAGCGAGTATTTATGTAACACGTCCATTTTCAGACAAAAGGGGATCGGGCTCTCGGGCGAGCCCATCGTAAGTTTCGATAAATTATTGAAGTGTTTAGACGGCTGTAGCAGGTTTGGGGTTGCTTTTTGTGGGGTGAGGGGCATATCTTTATGTGGGATTTAACGAAGGGGATTAAATGATGGGTTACACGCCTATGTGGAAAATTCCCTTGAATTTTATGAGATACTGTACTAAAGGTGGGTACAGTGGATTCGTTCCGGGCTCAAGCAAAAGCCTCATGTCGGAGGATTCGATAACATTTATTTACTCGTGTACGTGTCAATTGTCAAAATAGCTAATCAAATGTAATTTTACGACGTATGTACATATATACCAATAAGTCCGCGGATCCAGATCGGATATCCACGAAACTGGTCTCATTGTAAAGACCGAAGAATTCTGACAATAAACAATAAATCCCATGTTTTACTAAATTATAGTGTGCGAAATGTCACTAATATTGCGCAAACATTTAGTAGAGGCAAAAGAGTAAGCTAGGTTCTTTCAGTGACTCGGTCTTGCAGCAAACGCCAACACCAAACCGAAGTTTCAGTGCTGTATTCTTTCCACCGGGCTTCACGTGAGGCGACCTGGCTCGTTTAATTGAAGGTGAAATTTTGTTTAAATTGTAGGTGAACCGTCCGCGAATTTCGATAAAACAGTTGCTACACAACTCGTTCAGGATCTGCTGAGCTCGATCAATTCAAAATTAATAGTTGCGTTTGTGAAGCGTTTTCTTTTGATGTCGAACGTTGCGGAACAGCGATGGCTTGCCCATACTTTAGTCACGGCGTTTTTTAGGTACATTTCCATAGTTTGTTTTTAATTTTTTGCTTCTGATGTCAAATATTATGTACGTGTACGAAAATAGTGATTCCGTAAAATATTGCTGTACAGTGTACAAATGACTTGTAGAATGTGTGATAATGATAATAATTCAAATCCGTAGGATTAATCTTGAAACATGTCAGTAGATTAAAACTCTCGCTTTGATCAACATAAAGCAATTTGTGTCAAATAGTAAATTTAGATAATTTTTGGTAGCAACTATGATGAACAAAAGGTCATCGCACGTAAACGCTTTGGCACTACATTTAAGAGTATGTTAACCTAATTTTTTAAGTGTATAGCAACAATATCGAATTCCGGTTTTTACAAACACCGTCTGCTTAGTATTTCTTAACGTGAAATCGCATTTGATTTTTTCTTGTTAACTTCGCGAAACCAATTTTCAAGAAGTATTGTAAAAAAATTGTTATTTTATTCACAATGCTAGAAACAATTAAAAAAACTGGTGTATGCTTTAAACATGTCTCAGTGAACATTTCTGGCGACCCTTAAAAGCTGTATTTGCTGTAAATATTTTCTTTTCACACATTTCCGTCTTAGTAGCAGTATCTTATCTGATTGTCATTGCTATCCCTTCTTACTGTATTATAGCTTATGTGCTTTAAGAAATGCTGCTATTTCGGAACAACATTATCTGCTCGAACTATTTTGGGACAAACTTTGGCCGCAAGTACCGCAGCATGGGAGACGTGCTGCTCAATTTGTAGACATATTGGGATATTTCACTATCAAGACGCCTAACGATGTCGACACGGTAAGACTGGCCGTAAAATTATAACATTGTAATATCTGGCGTGTTCAGAGCGGGGGTTAGGATAATCCATCGCTTTTGAAAACTATGCTACATGGTGGTCCATCTTAAAAATCTAAACCCTTATGTAACAGTAAATCCATGGTTTACTTATTCCTATATAATCATGATTTTTATTTATACTAAAGGTTTTTAATTTACTACTAAAACGTAATATGAAAGCTTGGAAATTTTTGTACAGCAGTTACAATAGGACATCTGAAAATAATATATCATTATGTAGCACATAGAACAAAATCATTCTTCCACTTCGAAAAATGAACATGGTCGCCAAAAATATTTCCGCAGACGATTTGTAATGTTATAGACTGGACACAGTTTATGTCTCATTGTCGATCGACGATATAATGTTAAGTTTTATACTTTGGTGATTGCGTGGCTCTTCCGAAGAAACCACTCTGTGTTGAAAACTTAAGCGAGGACGCATAATGCTAATCATGTTGCTGAATGATAATCTTTTGAAAAGAGCATTTTTTGTTATGGTTCTTCAGGTCTTGTATTCGTTTAGCCTACTGATAGACGTAGCTGAAAATTCAGTGGAATCAACGAGTTATGTTGACGTTATAGCAATGAGACATCGTCAAAATTGCAATTGTTAAATAAGTCATTTCAGGACGATGGTTTCAAGGTTTTTTCTGGAAACTCTTTTAAAAAGTTTCCAGTTTTAGCTATATGCGATTGAGTCGGAAGATCTGTTTTGAAAATGTTGTCGTGTTTTCTTTCATACGCTAAATTTTGCTTTAAAGCCATAAATTGTCAAAAATTGATGCCTAGAGCATTTTATAATGTACCGCTACTGCTACGATCTGAATTAAGTGCTCAAAATTGAACGAATTTTTATAGTATAGTTGTCGTTCCTTTTCATTTATACGAGAATCGATCATTTGTGATCATTTAACAAAGTATGGATGTGTTAAATTAAACAAAAGTGTTTGCGATTAATATAATGATAGCTTACGTTTAATTTTACGAACTTCGATTAAACGATGATGTTCGACTCCGATATAGCTTGATTTTGGTTGCGTTCGATTCTATATGTCATTAATTGTGATTTTGACTGTAAAGTCACGGACAAAGTAAGTGCAGACGCCGATGGACAAAGACCGAATTGGCACGATTTCTTTTGGACGCGGGCGGCGACAATTCTGTATGTTCGTTTACGCGTGGACGAAATACCGCAATTACAAATCCGTTTTATGCACTTATTTTTGTCCGTGAGTGTGTATCCACTTAAAGTTAAATATCGCATTAGTTTGTTATAACTCAGGCAAAATTTTTCATGGATTTCCATAGTACAAATAACAATATTGGTCTACATGTACATAGGTTAAGGCATTATTGTTAATCTATGGCTTTACCTAATATTCTATGTACATTATAATTTTTAATTGCAACTGGTTTATTGTTACATTTGTGGATAATAATTTCAGCTGCGTGCGTACAGTGACAAAATATTAGATTTGCTGAAGTCGCAAAACATGAAGTTGGGGAGTCATCCAAATTTTCGAATATACAGGTATTATAATTGTGTATTATATTATTATAATAACACCAAAAATACTGACAATGTTTCAGGAAATTATTGTTTTCCAAAGAAAAGTAGCAAAACTTGGGACTATCCACGTGTAACGAATCCATGTCTTTAAAATATTTCCATCGTTATTAATAATAATTAATAATAATTTTTTATGCAAATTCAAGTTAAGCTTGTGCAGATGTCTTCTATTTCTGTCTTTCAAAATATTTTCAGCGTTATACATAGCCTCAGTTATTGGAATATGTTCCTAATATTCTTCACTATTATAATAATTATTGTAATCTTCTCTTTTATAATTACAGCCTTCTTGCTTTATTTTGCAAATAGAAAATGTTGTTGTGGGTAGCAGAAGAGCCTTGTACGGCGAATTGTTATCTACTATATAACATTGGATTCCAAAAAAATGAAAAATTGAAGTTATAAAAACACCCTCTATCAAGTCTATTAATTAAACAAATGCTTTCTATACTACTGCGTTTCTAATTTACATTTTGTTCCCCAGAACAGTAGATAAATGACATTTATATATACAAGATAAATACATTCTATTACGTAAGAACCTGAGAAAATAATTTCGAACTGCTGTTAATAAAGTTACGGGGCAAAAAATATGGTTAGGACTATTTGAACATCACACAAAAAGTGCCCATTTACGAAACGCTGTTAAGCCATGCCTAGATTTACATTTAAAATAGTGTTTATAAAACTTTGCTTCACAATAACTGATTAAATTTATAGCATTTGAAGCAATCCAATTCAATCGGTTCTGGTTTTCAGCAGGTTTGAAAAATTCTAGTTTCTGGAATTACGACTCGGTCTCATAACGATGGCAAATTTGGGTGTCACTTTCGGCCCGAACATGGCAGAGTGAAGAAAGGACACAGTTAGGAGTCGACAATTTATTTGTCATTCAAAAAGGCCTTCTACATTGGTGGCAGCTCGAAATGAAACGTTAAGCACTCAGAGCTACGTCAGCGCCTCATATTTGATAATTTGACGTCAGAATTATTTGTTATTAGTAGCTTGTCTCATTGCAAAGCTGGCCTGTCCACAGTCCACCGAAAAGTGGGGGCGAGGGAACTTCTGGGCCACCGATGTTCATTTTCGGGGGAAATTTCAAAGTAGGGGGATAAATTCTGCTTAAAAATACCGCATATTCCATGTTTTCATGCAGTTCTAGTGCCATTGTATGTACGACGTTGTAGCACTAGAAATAGTGGTAATTAATGATTAAAAACATTTTCCATATAAAAACAAATTTTCAGATAAAAAAAATTTAATATTTAGTTGAACATTGGGCGCGGGGTTCGGCCCAGTGGGAGGCGGAAATGGGGGATTTGGAACGTGAGGGAGAGGCTCCGCCATCCCCCGCTGCGGATAGGCCAGCCAAGCTGGTAAACTATGAATGTTGGATATGTGATTTATTTTTGTCGTTTTTACCGTAGCGTAGAAAAAATTCCAACGCAGCGTTCGCCGCAATATGTAGCATCACCATACCAAATCATCCGATTATCAGAAATGTTGCTTGAACTGTTGATGAGATATACGGCTTATCTCGTATTTAGCATCTTACAAGCCCATTTAAAAACCAATTTTGAACTAATCATGCAGCGTATGAAATCACAAGAGCTGCAGACTATATGTGGCTAAATCGAGGATGAATCTTTCTACAAACAGAACCCAATGTTAAAGAGTTTAAACGATATGACTGTTTTTGTATTTTGGGGCGTCTTTGGCAAATTCAAAAATATTGTTACCTAACCCTGCGGCGTAAAAACTGATAATAGGAGCTTACTATATGCAGCTACATAGAGAAATGAATTGGTCTACGACATGACACCAAAACACCGTAACGCTCGAGCGGTTGTGGAGATTTTGCCGTTTACGTATATTTTGAGTCTCGCATGCCCACGCAAAAATACAGTTTGACTCTACTCTGTAACGTAAATAATGAAAATAGCAACAAACCATATGCAGCTAAAAGTCATACCACGTGTAAACCGTATGTAGCTAAGGTAGACGACAAATCGCTGTTCAAAATTAGTATATTTTTGTAAATTAGTAATTAGCCATATTGCTCAAGCTACTGCGAAGATTTTGCGGTTTTTGTGTATTTTTGCCATCTGGCTGTTTTTACTCTAAAAGCGACACTCAATTCTGGCGCGCGATACTGGCCTGCCCACAGCGTGGGGTACGTGGGGACCCCCATTTTACAAATACACCATGTTCGTTAGATTTTCCCCAATCTCCGCCCATGTGCTCAGCCGAAACCCGCCATGTTCAACTAAATCCAAAATTTTTTATGTATCATAATTTATGTTTTTTGCATGCGAAATGTTTTTAAACTTAATTAATTAGTTAATTTAATTACCACTGTTTCTAATGTTAAGACGTCATTTTATAATTTGAAATTACATGTACCGTAGGAAAACTACATGAAAATGTGGAAATATTTAGTGTTTTTACGCAAAATTTATCTCCTTCCCCTCGAGAATGAACATGAGGCCCCCGAAGCAAGGTTTTTTGAGTCCACAGGTGGGTGTGGAACAAAATATTTTTACGTGGACCCAGAAAATTTTTGCTGGAATCACGCCGAACTCGGGGCAGTTTCTGTTTCGGAGACATAAGGTCTGCTAATGTATTCTATTAGAGGCGGATAATAGATCTGGCCTGTCCACAGTGGGGGGGACCCCCCACTTTCCAAATCCCCCCATGTTCGTGAGATTTTCCCCCATGTCCGTCCCCCCCCACTCGACCGAAACCCCCCATGTTCAACTAATTCCAAAAATTTTTTATGTCTGAAAATTTATGTTTTTTGTTTGCAAATTGTTTTTAAACATTAATTACCACTATTTATAATGCTAAAATATTGTTTTTAGCTTGAAAGTACGTTCACAGTAGTAAAAATGCATGAAAATATGGAAATATTTTGTATTTTTAAGCAAAATTTATCCCCACCCCACTTTGAAGTTTCCCCCGAGAATGAACATGGGCCCCGCCGAAGTTTCCCCCCCCCCCCCACTTTTCGGAGGGCTGTGGACAGGCCAGTAGATTATATATTATTGTAATTACGTAATAATGTCAAATGGTGTTTCGTAATTACGTTTCTTTATTGTGTAAGATTTCGTGCAATTTTCGAACCAAAAATTGTAAGTCTGGACCCAAAAGAAATTTACTGGACCCAAGCTGGACTCAGGGTACGTTTTGAAAAAACGCTTCCCGAAGTCTCTCAACTTTTCGGACGGATGTGGACACGCCAGTGATACACATTGTTTTTTTGTTCTGTAAAATCAGTTGTAATCTAAACGAATTATATTTTATTTCAGGATTTTAAGTTCGATATTGGACTGCGACGGTGGGTATTTTCTGGAACTAAACCCGTGTTTGGTTTGCAATAATCCCGAAGTCCCAATGACGGTATGCTTTGTTCTAAAATGACCAACATATTAATTTTATTTGTTCAACGCTATTAATGCTATGCATCCGTTTTATGTTTGTTTTATCCGACTCGCTTTATCTTTTATCATTTTTATCATTTATCTTTTACATTCGTTTTATCCGTTTTATGTTTGTTATGTCAGACTCGGTGCCACGCGATGATATTTTTACATAAAGTTTCAAAAATTTATGTATATTATTGCGGTAAAGCTGGTCATATCAGTTCGACCAAATTATAGTTACGTACACTTAAATGTTAGTAAGTTGGGTACTGGTGTCCTCGGAGACACACTTTCTTGCCGCAAACTTCTTTTCAGTAAGGTAAGCGCAGCCATCACCAGTGTTCGTCAGTCAAACGTACGCGTTGAAATATGATCTAATATACGGTTGTGTACGTTCGATAAGGAAGGCTAAGACCCACGATTTAACCTAACTAATTTATCTGTGCGAACCATGTACTGAAGTTGTACCGTTGATTCAATTTTCATTTCGAATGGATGCTAATATTGTCAACTGTGAGACTGTACTGAATTAACCCGTAGCCGAACGTGTGTTCGATTTGCTTGACAATAAATAATAATTGAATATGCAACGTGTCCTTGTGCTCTTTGATGTTATATGTAATAATATATACCAAAAGGAGCTTGAAATTGTCGCGCTAGTCGACGACCTGCGTTCAGACTTGACGTGGAAAAGATGGCAAGTCTTAGCGTGGTTCGCGGACCATTCAATGTGTAAGTACGGCTGAATTGTGTGAGATTAGATTTCCAAAGGTGCAATGCTGCCGACGAGAATTCTAAGGGATTCCTTGCCAAACGCCAAATTAGGCAGAACATAAACGAACCGGCGTTAAGCGTCTAGGGATTGTCGGCCCTTAGTAGGGGCTACACTAACCATATATTAATTAAGCGAAAATCACAATGAATCAATCCTAACGATGTATTCGATCAAAACTTGCAGGTGGAACTGGAATAAGGAAAAGCAGTATGGTTTTTTGGTCTGTGAGCAGGTGACGGAACCTACCTCCCTGGGAACCTCAAAGGTAGTACCAGGTAGGATGTACGCAATCCATCTGGCGGCATCCGACCACAACATGTGAAGCGCTCTTGCGGCTTGCTAAGCTCCGTAGCTTTTTCGGCCGACCGAGAAAGAAGATCTGGTATGACTCCGCCATGTCCGTTCAAGAGGTTATGATAGCTGCGGTCGTATGGGCATTGCATTTGGAAGTGCGCACTGCAGCAGCGTCACGGCCTCCTATTACATATGTTTTACATATAAGTGTCGTTTTATATATATGTTTGCGTCAGGACTACTGCATGCTACGACTGAGTTGGGCAAAAATACCAGAATTATATAAAATGGTACCTTTTGTTGGTCCGAGATGAAAGTTCTCAGGGTCGAAATCAAAAATTTAAGGGTCAAGATCCAGGGGGAGGGCGAGGTGGAGTTGGCCTTTAGGGGTCAGCGGCCGGATATGATCAGTAACCCCCTATAACGGAACATCAGGATGCTATGTTAATTTTTTGTACAACTTCACATAATTTTCAATTTCTCACGGTTTAGTATAACCAAATTTACTTTCCTAATAGTATTACATTTTGTATCCAGGCCTCAGGAATAGATGCGGCTGAGTGGTTAATTGGTCGACTGAGACATTTGTCGCCGAATTACCTGCTCATTAGTGAAATCTTTGTATCGATCCAATTCTGACCATCAGAAGTTTTTTTTATTAAAAGCATTTGCCTTCAACTACCAAAATCGTAATTTTAATAAAATGAATTTCAATGTCGAATACACTGCCCTTTAGCGGATTATAGTTTAAAATCCATAGTTGCTCGCTCAGAAAGCGCTGGGTACAGCGAGGTGGCAAGCAATAGGAGGTGGCACATTGGATTCAAGTTGCTAAGCACTGGCGTCTCCACAAGATCTTCCGTGCGATTTGGGCGGTCGCTTTAATCAACCGTATGTTGTTAGCTACTAGCTTGCCCAACCGGGTGCAAGTTACTATGTTTCTAAATGTCTGTAGTTGCCTGTACGTTGTTACAATTTTTTGCAGAACATCAAGTTGTCGAATATTAAAGCTGATACACGTTTTACAACAAACTCGCAGCTAATAAAATTAATCGGCAGCCACGAGATATCACGAATTACCATCCGTATATCTGATATCAAGCGAAGCAAAATGGTAAGTTAAATATTGTTGCCGCATATAGTTCATCGTTCGCCCAATACTGCATAATGTACTTAGGATACACTCTGCTGACACTAAAATCTCCGCCATAAACAATCGATGCTCATAATCACGATAGTATCACCATACAGTGCCTAACGTATTGCAAATGGTAGGTGCAGTTGTTGTAAGTTCGTGTAACAACGGTACCTGAATTCCACGTGTTGATATATATAGTTTCAGTTGTATGATGTTATTCGTAATCGTTGTTTCAATGGCTTCTCCATTCGCTGAATATTTTGCCATGAGCCATGCACAACGGGCTCCAGTTTTGCTGGGGACGTGCACTGCCCTACCCTCGACTTTAATTGGGTGAAGTAAGGGGTCGAAATTGAAATTTTCAAAATTAATATTTTATAGTGAAAACGCTAAAATTGTTAATAAATGGCCTCAGAAACGGTACAAAAACGGCTTTATTGAGATTAAATCAACTTTTGCACCAACTTTTTGCTCAAATTAAATTTTGATTTCCAGAATGTGATTTTTGTAAAAAATTTATCAATTTTTATGTCAGCTGAGAGGCATTTTTACGGGGGGGGACAAGAGTTTAGCCAGGGGCATTTGTTGTGCAATGTTAATACACAAACAGAAATGGATATGGTCGTTAAATCGTTAAACGGTTGCCAACCGTAGTCAATTGTTGTGGATATCGATTGTTTTGATTTCCTGCATGCAATTGCCAGTAACGATATTGGATGACGGAACTTCAGATCGCAGACCGACGACAAAAGATAGCAAGCAACAAATTGTGGCTATCAAACGATGCAACACGACGAGATGTCGATGGTTTTGTTGAGATGATGAGTGGAACTTTGTCTATACTATGGCGAAAGAGCAACGATTCTGGTGGCGTTGTGGCAGTAAATCGATGACTGCACTTGAACAATATTCGGCGTGTATTACATTTGCATTGGTATTATAATGATGAATTTGAATGCAATTACGTGAAGCTACAGTATTCGCCGGAAATGAGTCTCACATTTTGAACGAACAAACTTCGAACAGTTTTCGAATAAATTCAAAAAATTGCACCAAAATTTCGAACAAGTCTCGAACAAAATTCGAACACATTTGTAACAAAATTTTGAATTTATCGAGTGAACATCGAACGAACTTCGAGCGAACATGGAACGAACAGCACTCATTTCTGGCGAGTACGGTACTGTGTCTGCCATTGAAGTTACACATAAGTCTTACCATCCGTGGAACACCATCGCATACGTCGTCCCCATTGTTACGAGTATCGTCCGTACGGTCCTGGAACAAAACCGCGCAACAGGGCAAAGAACAATAAAGTCTCGTGGCATGGCCTCAACGATTGCATTTTGCCAGGACAATGTTATTAAATCGTAGTCGTATAATGCTGCTCAATTTCGTACTTGTAATAACTTCGTATATACAATACGTCCATACTTGCAGTACCTACTAATTTAAAGCAATTGTAATTATGGCAGCTGGATACCGTCCAAGAACTTTGTTATGTTGCAAATTCGTGTTTCGTTCGTAAACCAACGATAGTGTTTTAGCGCATACAAGTTCAGAGCGAGTGTTTAACTAATATGGATGTACAATTCAGTGGTTCTTGTGATCTTATCAACAATGTTATAGATTTCTACAATATTTTTCCTGATCTGGAATTTGTATCCATAAAGATTAAATTATACACAGTGATCAGATTTTTGAACATAGCTATAATATCTAGCAAGGGCCGCCCGCCCCTTTCGGCTAAGACTTTAAAATATTTGGGTACCTACGAGTTGGTCTTCCGTCGTATCTCATACTTAGTAAAATTTTGTTTGTGAGAAGTGTAAAATTTCATTTTTGAACGTTTCCAATGAAAACAGTTGTGATTGAGTGTTAAACTATACACCTAAGTTTCGCCTTCAGGGCCTCGAACGCAATAAAAATTTCCTAGGTGTGGCTAACAATAGTGATCTACCCTGGGTGCCGCCTCTTTTCTCGCGAGCCATCTCCGCCACTTATATTGAGGAGAAGAAATTTTCACTGCAAACAGAAGTGTTCCATTATTACTACTACTTGCCGTTTGTTGAACCGTTTAAAAATTTCAATATTTCAAACCACACCGTTATTTCAGGTACGAAAACTGAATCTTTACTACACGAATAAAACCGTGTCTTCTGTAGTTGAATTGAAAAATAAGTAAGTTACTTTCTCATTCGGTTTATTAAAATCAAGATACAATTATGGCTGGCTATGCTTATAAGTGCGATACTCTTCCTGCTATATTTCACAGTCGATTTCGGCATTATCCCATGGGTTTATGACCCGCAACGTTGTAATCTTCGAAAATTTAATGAAATTGTTCGACCTCTAGGAACACGGGTCTGCATATTTGATGGTCTAGAATCTGGAAGGGTGTGATTTTGGCTATCCACGGACCCGGAGGAGTCTAGTTTTGTCGTGTGGTATAGATTCGGTGGTTCTATACCATGGTGGGGTCTGGATGTGCCGCAGCGGAAATCGAACGCTATACCACAGGTGATATAGGCAATCTGAAGAGCGACACAATCTTCAGCAGAGTCAACCGTATTCTTGTTAACTTCCAATGGTTTTGACTATATAGATCATTTTGGGTAGATTTTGGTTTTGCATTGAGAAATGTGAACAGACGTAAAACTTAGTTTCTCTAGTTATATTCCTCGCCCAAAATGACTGTTCTTGACCTATGCATGATTTTGCGGGATTCAATGTAATCCTGTAATTTGTTAAATCAACGAATACAAAGGCTTTCGACTTGGCAAAAATGATAAGTTGATTCGTTCGAACGTATCTGTGAGTATAAACGTCGCTTGCTCGCAGTGATTCCGCTCGCTGCGCATTATAAGTTGATTTCAGTGAATGCAAAGTGTAGGGGTATAACTGGCACCGAAAAATGCTAACCCCCTAGTATGTTTAGCCAATTTTTGCTTCACTCAAGAAAGGCTTTCTGTTTTACAGACAGGATCAGAAATAAGATGCAATCGAAATCGACCCAATTGCGTTTACTCACAGTCGGTTGAAATAATAAGTTCCTTACACGAAATGAACAAAATTCGCTTTGTTGATATCAGTCGATTATGTATGTGGTTTGCATTTATTTCGTAACGTAAGTCTACTACGGCGAAAACACCTTAAAACCAACCTTGTAATCGCTTCGCCACCCAATATATATTGTTAAAGTCAAAATGTGTACATAACCGAATTAATTTCTTTTATCAGCCCTGTATTTTCATTGTAAACCAAACAATCTTGTGATCGGTGTGCTTTATCTATGAATGGGTCTTTTTTGCAAGGAAACGTCTCTGAAGGCTATTGCAGTTGAACAGATGAGGGTGCTTTCACTGTTATGGGACCCCGAGCTAAACATCCTGACGCGTTTCAAGTTGTTTCAGTCTTGTTTTCGCCCCACTATGCAGTTATGTTAGTTAGGCATCCTAACGTATAATAAACAATGATAATAAAATACAGATAGAGAAGTCTGAATGATAAATATACCTCACATGTGCGTTTTGCAACAAATTTCCTGAAATCGAGACATTTCAAATCGCACTTGCCTTTATGTTCGGTTATTTGCTTCGAGCAATAACTGTCTATTCGCATTACATAAATAACGTCCTGTGCTGTCATTAAAATTATGGCGAAACTTCGGCAGCCCTATAAGATTCTGTGCTGTAACTATATTTTAGACCAGAGCTGTGGGCAAAAGCAAAACGCTACACACTATCACAGGCTCAAAACGACGTTCGTATGGAGTTTTCAATCCCTATAATTGCTTGCAACCTTATGTTAGAATACGCGGAATTTTTTGAGAATACTGGCGCTTCATCAACCGCATCGGAGACTTTACAATGTCCGCGATGCTCGGCGAGCGTTCCTGCTAACCCCGGAGTGTGTGGAAATTGTGGCGAAAATGTGTTTCAGTGTCATAAATGTCGGTGAGTTGCTAGTTAAGTTTTACGTTTACAGTGGATTGTATTGTATCATTTATTTTATTACCATTTTATTATTTTATTTTGATCGTATTTGTTCATCTAGCCTCTCCATAGGACCAAAATTTTACCTGGGGGCTTTGAGAACTGCCTCCACCACAGTTGTTACCTGGGGAACTGAAAATACCGGGTGCAATTTCCTACAGCTTACTTGGGGTAACCATACCCCCTCGTCAACTGGGGTTTTATAATTTATTGCTTTTTCGTGTTTTTCAAGCATACACGTTTTATCATTGTTTTTGGCGCATATTTATTGTTTAAGCATGAAAACGGTTATTTATGGTAGCTGCACTTCATTTTACATCGGATTTTGTCACAAATGTCGAAATGTAAACTTTGAAATTCAGGTTTGTTATATCCGTTGCTTGTTAAGACGACCATTTTTGGTTTGACCTGAAAATACCTGGGGAAGCCAAAATTTGCATGGACGGCGCCGTCGAAACCTGAGGGAGGCTCGACAATCCTTTGCCATCTCCCACCTATGTGGAGAAGCCAGGAGAATTCGTAAATGGACGAAATTTATTTTATTAACGTACTAGTGGTTACCACGCGTCCTTATCGTGTCTATCTCCACGTATTATAGAATGTATTCAGTCGTCACGTTTTCAAATTTGTCAAGGCATTGTCACATACAATAGCGATATAAAGAATTGTGGCGTTAGTAAGTAGCAACGTTGGAGGATTATGCAGGATAAAATAATTATTGTTATCGCCGATAAACTTTTGTTGTGTAAAGTTGACAGATTCTTTGCATGATACACAGTTTTTCTCATTGCTTTTGGAAACCGAGCATTAATACGGCCTTGATTTTGCGATAGGATTCTGGTGATGCGACGAAATATTTGGTTTGCATAATATATTGATGTTTACTTTGTTGTAATCTGTATTTGGTTTTATATGTGTTTCTCGAATCGCATTGATTGTCCTTCAATAATGAAAATCACTTTGAATTTATTTTACTGCGGTGGTCGCCTCATTGAGTACCCTTCACTTTAATTTTTATCCTCATTGAATTGTGTTTAAGCATCCGTTATTCTCCAAAAAATCAGTACTTAATATTTTCTGTCTCAGGTCATACAGATTAACTTCCTTGTTTCAATCTTTAATTTCAGATTGGCTTTCCCAAATGAAATAACTCCGTAAGCCGTATCGACTTTTCATTGTTTGCAGCGCGTCGCTAGATTTGAATTATTTTGGAAATGAGACGAGGGTCTCATAACCCTTCTGCGTGAGTCCACTTTCGTGCGGGCACTTGGGTTATTCTTTGGTCAACTCGGTTCGTGGTCTTAAATTCGCCGTCCGCGCCCAAATCGCGATTTTAGCTTATGTATGCGGAAACAATTTGCGATACAGCAATACGTAGGCACTGTTCGCGTTACTATTTTACGATTTAGTCTTGCAATTTAGTGGCCGTAAACACTAGCAACCGCGATTCAGTCGCGTTTTTATCATATACTAATTATAAAAACATGAACCTGGCTTCTCCAAACTGCCAAAATTATAGCTGGAGGCATGAGTGAAGGGTTCCCCGGTTCGGAACTATGGTACCGGAAAATACTTGCGGGCGCTTTCACTCTCCCACCCTTCCGCCCGGTTATCTATGGGTCCCTTAATTGAACTGGGGGAACACAAAGTACTGTAACCGTCAGAAAAAGTTAAAAATATCTAGCTTGGCAACAGATTACAATTGTGCTTACTAAAAAGGGGAAATTGGGTTTTACACACTTAAACGAAATTTTGCCAACAGCTGACGTCCCTTTTTCCTAATAATATGAATGTGAATTTGTTACTTGTTAATGTTTGGTTTATGGTTTTTCTTTGTTTCAGTTCGATTAATTACGACGAGAAGGACCCATTCTTGTGCAACGCTTGTGGCTTTTGCAAATACGCTAAGTTCGATTACACACTACTCGCGCGACCGTGTGCTGCGGTGGACCCAGTTAATACTGAAGATGATCGCAAAAAGGTGATTGGCGCTGTGTATTTCTGTAGCCTCATACGTAGTACACTGAGAGAAGAAATTTTTGTAAAGAAAATCGCAGTTGATCGAAATTTTGTTTCATCGGAATAAATGGAAATTTGAATAGATTGCTTTTGAACTGATTTTTGGCATTGGATATTGTAAGGCAGTATCACATTGGTAATGCCTCAGATCAAAGCTAAATAATTGAGCGGAGCGAAGCGAAACGTTTTTGTTTTCGTCAGAGGCAGAAAATTCGGCACCATCTGTCCGTCCGTCCGTTCGTTGAACTCCTCAATACTACTGGGCAGATTTTAAAAGAAAGGTCTAATATTGGACAGATGCAAGGCATATAGATTTTGTCAAAATTGGCTTTAGTTAATTAGTAATTAACTAATTAGTAAAGCTTGACAGCCTATTTTTAGCATTTTCAAACAAAAATTGCTTATTTTTCAATGAATAATTATTTTAAGCTATTATTTTGGTGCGTATATTACATCTCGCCGTGCTGATTATGAATCTGGTGTTTATTACTACTCGGTGATATTAAAAATACGCTAATTAGTTAATTAATTAGCAAATTACTAATTAATTATTATTTAACTAATTTTTTGAAAATTTTCAAAGTGCTCCGAAATGAAAAAACGCACAGGGGGTTTTCTATGACGATGATCACGAATATAATATTTCTGAAGCTCTAAAACTTGGCCGTATATGCTAATTAGTTAAGTAATCAATTAGCTAATCAATTTTATGCAAATTTTCAAGTCGCCTTAAAATTGCTGATTTTTGGCACTCGGGGGTTTTCGATATCGCTGATCATGAATATGTTTCTTTTAAACCTCTGTGAGTTTAACGTGTTTGTTAAATAGTTAAATAATTAGGTGATATTACTAAATATGCTAATTAGTTAAGTAATCAGTTAGCTAATTAGGTAATTTTATGCAAATTTTAAAATCACCATAAAATTGCTGATTTTTGGCCCTCGGAGGTTTTCGATATCGCTGATCATGAATATGTGACTTTTAAATTTTTATGATTTTACTGTGTTTGCTAATTAGTTAAATAATTAGGTGATATATATCACTAATTAGTTTGCTAATTTTTTACATAGCTAGCTTTTTGTAACGTGGGTTTGACGTCAAATGTTTAAAACGTGATACTTAGTACATTGATTAATATTTAGTTGAAATACATCTAGACATAAAATAAGTATAATATAATATGACTATAATTGCTCCGCTCACTTTTTTTTAATTTATTACGTTTACTAGTCATGTAGGACTGGATTGTCCACAGAGGGGGATGGATAGGACACACCAATTTCCAAATCCCCAATGTTCGTGAGATTTTCCCACATGTTCAGCCCCCACTCGACGGAAACCCCATGTTCAACTAAATCCAAAAATTTTTATGACTCAAAATTTATGTTTTTTTTGCAAAATGCGTTTTAATACCACGATTTCTAATCCTAAGACGTCGTTTTGTAGCTTGATTATACAATGCATTAAAATATGAAATATTTAGTATTTTTAAGCAAAATTTATTCTCCCCACTTTGAAATCTCCCCCGAAAATCAACATGGGGGCACCAAAGTTCACCCCAGTTTTGGAGGGCTATGTACAGGCCACTGTGATACACTTAAAGCGTGGCGCAGGAATAATACTTACAACTCAAACAGCGGTTAAATCGATTGAAACTGTACCCCGCACTCTTTATGCAAACGCAAATTTAAATCACTATAAGTAGGCCATCAAAGTTCCGCTAATGATAATTAATGGCTGTATAGTATTCTCAATACGCTGCAGTAGTTTGGGCTGCCAGTGCTCGTCAAAAATAACTGTAACTCGCTCTCGGCTGACTTGACCGTTAAGTCGGTGCAAAGAATTTTGTTCCAAAATAGATGGTCTGTTATTTTATTTCTAGCGAAGTCTCGGTTGAGTCGCTCGTTTACGTACCAATCCTGACTTGCCACTCGAAAATAACAATCATATATGACGGGTGTCAATGTACATTAATGTAACTGTAATGTAGTATTTTGCATAAGTAATTAAAAATTGTAATTTTCCAAACATGTTGCCCTTATCAGACAGATTATGTTCTATTAATCGATCAATATTCGTTTTATCTCACTCCAAGTTTTTTCGTAATTTTTTCCCGTTTTATCAATGAAAATATATATCGAGACAGTACGACCAGTGTTATGACACTTCTTGATAAAAAATTACCTACATAGTATCGTATGTGGTATTATAATCAAAATTTGCACAGTGAATTACAGTGTTTATGTACACATGGAATTACAATGTTTGTGACGCGGGAGGGAAATATTTACATTGTTCTTGTCATTGTTGTGAAGCCGTGAAATGTAAAATAAGTTAGTTTTAGCATCTCGGTGCAGAACACCATTGTTGTACACCACACAGTTAAACATAGTTTTAGTAAATAGCTTATAATGTTTTTATCAGTCCACATTACGCAGTTATTGTTACCATAATTATTTATTTAAAGGCTGTTTCTCACATTGATTCTCTACTAGAAAAAGCTGACGGATACTATCGGCAATTACAGCAGTACAGGCCGCAAATTGAGAGTTATATTGCGCGTATTTACGGTCAGGATATTCCATTGCCAAAGGTATGTTGGCCAGCTGTGCTTGCCATTTATAGAATTTATCAATGCTTCGTATGCCCCGACAGCAATAACGAAGATAGAAAATTTGTGCCCACGTCCTACACCCAGGGTGCCGGATAACCGTAAAGCATCAATTGCCTAGTACTTTTCTTTGCATTCATACTTTTAGCAATAGACACGTATCCAAATTATTCGTTAACTAAAAGGTATATTATAAACTAGAGTTTCAATTAAGCAGCCGAGTTTGATGTACTTAGAACTTGGTAAGAATAAGGGGAAATAATGTTAATGTTGATGTTTTATCGACCTTGTGGGTGCAATTAGTTAATTTTGAAGCCACCCTAATATTTATGTCTTACCAATGGGAGAGTCGCTTTGAACAAATACTGGATGGTACTTCGTGACTGCTTTACATTCGAATAGGTAGCGGAGGTAACTACAAAATATTCGAGCGCATGCTCCAGTTCAGTACGTGTGTAACGTATACGTAAAATCTTATCGTGGGTTATCGAAGAGAGTCCACAAATTCCTGTTGTAGACAACAGAGTTTGTGAGCGCTCTGTGAACACAACTCACAATATTATATAGTATATTTGTCCCCGAGATCTCGGCAAAATTGTTTTGGCTCATGGCAGCCGTAATACAGAAAATTCATGGTTGAATTTGTGTTCGCTCGATAGTTCTCGTCGAGATAATTAGTTTGTTACCAAATTTGAACACAAAATGCGAAAAAAACTTTTTACAAGATCTGGTGGACTCCCTAAACAAAATTGTTAATAGTTTTTTCGTCTTTTTCATATTTATTCCAGTGCGACTTGGGGCAATACTGGTTAGGGGAAGTGATTTTTTGGCGATGTTGTGCCATCATCTTTGTAAAGCGAAGTTCGTTTTTTTTTCAATATCTGGGCTTTACATAGTGTATTGGCTTCAAGACCGGCTTTAAAAGAGTGTTTTTGACGTTGCGAGAAACAAAAACAAATAAAAAATTTTGGCTGTTTTATTGCATAAGGCTTTTCATAGCGGTTTATTTAAAATAATTTTCCTCCGTAGCTTTAGTACTCATTTCTGTAGGAGCGTCGAAGATCATCGTTTTTTACCATCAAATGCTATGCGGTTTGCAGGTATTTTACAAAAACGATAATGCTAATAGCAAAATTCTAGCTGGTTATAGTTATCATAAGATGGTACCTAAACCAGAGAAGTTCCGGGGGTATTTTTTGTGCCTATTCGTCGTTTTTGGAAGTTTTTCAGTTTTATCACATGATATTTATTATGGTTATGGAAAAATAAGGTAGCCTATTTTAGTGGCTTGCGACGTGTTTTTAAAAAGAAATGTAAGCCATTTGATAGAATGAGTTGCGGATCATTGCGTCCCTGTTTTAATTCCGTGCACAAAAATATATTTGACTTTTAGGCTTTTTACAGTTTTCAGCCACAATCAAGAAAATATTTTGGTGTTTTGAGACAAAATTTTTGTCAGAGCGTATTGGAACGTAGCGGATATTGTTCAGTTGCAGGTTTGAAAGCATTGAAATTTCGTCGGTGCGTGTTTCTGTGTGATCGGCTGTAACTCGGGAATGACATAACTGATTTTGATGATCTTGGGCTCATTCGAGCCGGTATAGTCGATTTATCGTGAGCGTCCCCGAGCATATTTAATTTGAGGTCTGGTCCTGGGGTCAGAGGTCAAAACGAGCATTTTTTCACCATTTTAGTTTCCTTCACCTGAAGCAAGGTTATTTTTATCTTGACTTTCGAATTTTTTCCTCTGATTGGTTTTGTTTTGTAGTAAAATGATAAATGCCCATGCCTCTTTTTTATTTTTCAATTAAGGCTCCAGTTCTGGAGTTATGGGGTTTGAGGTATGGCACCCTCGTGGTTCCTCGACCCAAAATTCGAAATTTGTTCTGACGTCCTGGGTAGCTTAAAAGTTATCCCTGGGGGTTTTCGGGCATGGGAAACTCATTGTCGGCGTTAGTTTTATTCAGTGACCGATGGTTCCGTGGGTATGAGAGTATGGCACCATCGTGGTTCCTCAACCTAAAATTCGAAATTTTATTCTGAGTTTCTGGAGGGCTGAAAATTCCTCTTGGAGGTTTTCAGGCATGGGAAACTCATCGCCGGAGTTCTAAGAAATTGGTGGCAGAGCACATATGTGGAGGCATTCGTTATGCTAGCTGACAGGATTGCGAGTCGTGTTTGGATCCGAGATTGATTGATCGAAAGCCTATGTCCATGTCTTTTGACCGGAATCGCCAACGCTCGTTAGAGTCGGGTCATCTAATCCAGCGTTAAAGTACTCGTTATATGTCTTGCTTCCTGCAGCGAATTGATTTGCAGCCCTTCACTGACTTTTCTGATCATTTTTAGGAACGTGAATTTTCACTTCACGCCTCGTACTAAATTAGAAACGTGAATTAGAAAATTATTAATTAACCAAATTATGTGGTCTGTAACCAGAAAAAACCGTTGTTCACTTTTCAATGTTCAATTCACACTATGTAGTAGTGTGATTGAACTTGCGCGGTATTATGTAATATCCATATATAGCATATCGACGATATGCTATCGAGGGCTGATTGGCTGGGCACGCAAAAGGCGTAGGTGTATTCTTATGCTTCACTACGCTCGTTACTAGTACTGATATTTAAAAAATGATTGCTCTCGGTGGGAACAGCTACTTCGGCTGACGACACAGAAATTGTCATAGATCGTCAAGATTGTGATTTGGACCCTAAGTGTCAGTTTGAGCAGATTTGGTGCAGTAGAAGCGATTTTATGTATTCTATGTCACGTAAACTAATAAATATAGGTAAAAATGGTTGGTCTCAGTGGGATACTGATTTTGACTGACGATAGTTTTCACAAATTACCGAAATTGTGATTTTAGGGCCTACAAGTGCCAGTTTGATTCATTTCGGTGTTTGAGACCATATTTCCGGCTAACCCAACGTGGGGGGGCCGGCATTTTCGGCTGTCCCCCGGCAAAACGGAGGTACCCCCGGCAAAACGGAGGTACCCCCGGCTCCTACTCCCCGGTAAAACTTACCCTCAGGCTCAAAGCCCCCCGCTGAGAAAAATAAACGTCTAAATGCGACAAAATTTGTCAAAAAAATTTGCCCCCCGGCAAAATCCGGCACCCCCCGGCAGGTGAGCCGGTGGCCTCCGGCTATAATTTCCCAGTTTTGGACTAGCCAGTATTTATGCATCCTATGTCACGTAAACTGATGCAGATACCTAGGTAAAAAAATCGGTTATTCTTGATAGAAACAGTGGTTTTGGCTGGCGACGTATTAATCATATCGATTTTAGGAAAATTATTTTAATTTATCTTGGGTAATATTTATACCATTATTTACGCAACGGGGACGCAGATATTTATACATGGGAAAAATGATTTCACTAGAGGAAAAAATGCGCACAACGGGCAGGAAAAAGAAACCCCTCACGCTCGGAAAATGATTCTTATACTGCTGTATTGGAAAAATGGTCAAGCTGAAATTATTTCGATATCGTTTTATTAGAAAAATGCTTTGTTTAATTGGTACTTTAGGTATATTGGAAAATGCTTTTAAAAATAATGCACTCGCTAAAATGACATTGGAATACCTTTAAGGTGAAACCCAGTTGTGTATCTGCCATGTTGCAAATTTCATTGATAATAGATTATTAATTGTTCACCCAGTCCCTAAAATCACTCCTGGACAAGGCTAGGGAAGTCTAACCCTTGTTGTTAACCTTTTATAATATTATTGATTTAATGAGATAAATAATAAACATTTATAATAATGCATTCAGTCGCTAAAATAGCGCTGGACTAGGGTAAGGAAATCCCTGAGTGCTTAATAATTTTTGTTATATTGAGAAAATATTTAACATAGGTTATAACGAGAAAGTTAATAATGTTGTTTAGTTTTCTGTGATAAAATGGAAAAAAGGGGTTTGGAGCGGATTTTTATAATGAAGTTTTAGTAAATAAAAAATCTATTGAGCAAAATTAGTGCTTTTGGGAGTGCATGAATGCAAGTCATTTTCATTATGATCAGAAAATGAAAGATGGGTAATAATTGTAGTCGGACCTTTATCTTAATAAATGAAATTTGGAAATGATTTGGGTGACGTTATAGTGGTCGCAGATCATCAAATATTCGCATTGTAAGACCTGACGCTGTCAGGTTCAGACATTTTTGTGGTTTGGGTTTGAACAAAAGTTGTCTGTTTGCAGTTGAACTCGTTACTTAGGGAACGATGTAGTAATCTTAGATCATAAAATTGTAATTTTAAGATGTAAAATTTAATTTTAGCAAGATATATATTGTTTATATGTCGATAAGCAAAAATTACAACTATGTTTCATATTCCACAGAGTCAGTAAGGTAATTTTTAAGACAATAGCTGTTGAACTGGATATAAAATTTTCTCTTTAGCAATATATAGATAAATTACCGAAATTGTTCCGTTTATTTGTTTTGATGGGTTGAGCTGAACCACACGAGCTACATACGCGTATTTTTGTTACTTATGCTGTATAAAGTAATCCAATGCAGTGACAATAATTGTTTTAGCCGACGACTTAGGAACGTTACGTAGAAAAATTAACGCCAAAGCATTGTTTTCCATTTTATGACAGAAAACTAAACAATACCATTAACTTCCTTGTCATAATCTATGTTAAGTATATTACCAATGTAAAAAAATATTAAGCACTTTACAGGGGTTTCCTTAACCTAGTCCAGGGCTATTTTAGGGATATAATGTATTACTAGAAATGTTTTTTATTTGTTTCATTTGAAAAAATAATGTAACAAAAGGTTAGCAACAGGGGTTTGACTTCCCTAGCCTTGTCCGGGAGTGATTTTAGCGACTGGACGCACGATTAATATTTATTACGAATGAAATTTGCAACAAGGCAGGTACAAAACATGGGTTTCGCCTATAGGCTAGTCCAATGTCATATTAGCGGCTACATTATTTTTGAAAGCATTTTTCCAAATTACCTAAAGTACCAATTAACCAAAGCATTTTTTCAATACTTTGGCTGTCGCAATAATTTCAGCTTAGCCACTACTATAATAAAAACTTTTTCAACACTGCAGTGTAAAAATCATTGGCCGAGCGCTACAGGGTTTCTTTTTCTCCGCCGGTTGAGGGCACTTTTTCCTTCTAGTAAATATTTGGATATTTTAAGCTAGGATGTCGGGAATTACTGCCAGGACAGTTTGAAGATTTTACGATAAACATATTTTTAGCCCATGTATAAATTTTTAAAGAGCTAAGGTATATTGAATATAATTTTGTGTTTATGCCGTGTTATATATTCATTGCCAAACTCGCATTTTTATTATAGTATTATGCCAACTTGTTAGGTTATAAAATGTTGCAGATGTGTTAGATAGACGTGACGCTGCTGGATTACGCACTTCCACAACGTAATGCCCATACAACCCCGGGTATCGTAACCTCGAGGACGGACCTAATGGGTTCAAATTTCGGATCCGGGTCGATCCCAGGAGACTAGGGAGCTTAGCAAGCCACAGGAGCGCTTCGCAGGATGTGTTCTGATCCTGTCGGACGGGTTACGCACGTAGTCTAAGCCGTACTACCTTTGAGGTCCCTAGGGAGCTTGGCTCCGTCACCTGCTCTCAGGCCAAAGAGACCATACCATTATTGCCTATCATCGTTCCACCTGGTAGTGTGTTTTTGAGTAAAATTTTCTTTTCGACTTTCCTGAACGATTAATAATTTATTTAGCCAGTGACCCCTACTAGGGTCCGACAAATCCCTAGACGTTTAACGTAGGAATGCGTGTGATTTCCTATTTTGGACGTTCAGTGAAACTTCTTAGTTTCTGGTAAAAATTTGTCTTAGGTCGCACGAGCCACACAATAATATAGGAATCGGCGAGTCACGCTAATGTTTGCTTCTTCGATGCATGTGTCAGTCGTCAATAGAGGTGACGGATTTCAAACCTCTTCAGTACATATATCGCTATCATGGTCAGTAAAACACAGGAAGACGGTTGGGTTTTGATTGAGTATTTCTTGATAAACCAAAATCATACGTATGTAGATATGGACATAAGTATATTGTCCGGGAAAATTACAATAAACACATTGTTAACGGTACGCTATTGGGGCAATTGACAGGGCAGCAATCGGGGTAAGTTACGGAGTCATCACCTTTTTCATGGGACATTCACAGCTGTTGGTTCGAATCACGGCGTGACCTACTAGGTCTTTCTAACGACAGCTGCGCTTAACTTACTCAAAAACGGGACGGACAATATGAAACACTTTGCCATGGGGGGTCGGTTAGTTATCGAGGCGCTATTCGAATAACTGCCACTGCTAGGGTACTCCGGTGAAACAATAGGTTCAGGTAAAGTTAAAGGTGGCAAAATACAATAGACAAATTCGGAAATATCGGTCAAAGCGTACACAACAGGGATCAAGGGCTTTTGATTTTGCTCATCCTAATCAACATGGCTATAGTACACGATAGAGAAATATGATAAAAACAGTAAATGTGTTAAGATATGGCAAGTTATAATACAACAGAGGTTACACTATTGAACGATTATCATGTATACAAGTTGTTAAGTTCGCGATGGGTACGACTCCTGAGTTCATGTGCGACGACGGTACAACATTGCTTTTCTTTCCTACTCGCATACATATATATGAACGGTAACTGTCGGTACCAAAAAGAATTTTCCTTAAATATGGTGCGTAACAAGCTAATCCGAGTTCCAGATTCCTAGTTGAAATTATGTTTCCAATACGGTAACAAATATGTGAAGTTTTGGAGCTTAATTCTATACTTATTCGCAACCAAAATCGATACGAAAAGAGGACTTTTCTTGTCCATGATCATGAGCCTGAATAGATTCGAAATGGGCGAGGTGAGACTTCTCCTAAACGGCTTAGAGGTCCCGGTAGAAAGAGATTAGGACCGAATTTTCCAACTTTTCAGGTTTTCTTAACACAAAATCTACTCTAAAATTCATATGTGTTGTGTACATTAATTGTACTTTACCAACACTAGGAACTTTGATATTTTACTTTGGCGACCAAAATTGTACATTTTAAGAAGATGCTGGACCGAGCCGTATCCAGGGAAAGGTACTAAATTATCAATATCGAGCCTAGATTGGGGTTCGCTAAGAGCACCCTAAATTCTTAACAAAAACAAAGGCTAAACAATAAGTGGTAAAGAAAAGAAGTCCTAAATACTAAACTCTGAAAGGCTTATTCTTTTGCCCCATGTCGCAATGTCAGTTTGCTGTGTGTCATTCAATTCGTCCAGGGTGTCTATTTAACTAGTTTATTAAAAGGTTCTAAATGGTCTCTTCCTACTCTTACGGAAGGGTTGAAGGCGTTGCCTTAGCCTTCGATTTCCTCTGCTAGTGCGATCGTATAAACGTAACTCGACACTAGATAGCGATTCAACCAAAAGGTGATGCTCCAAACCTGGATGCGGTTCTAAGGGTCTACTCAAATGTATTATGTACTAATTGTATCGTTCAACTTTGACCAAAAGAGTGTAATAATTGACGGTTTAGTGCGGAAAGGCTATGTATGTATTTTATGCGGGTCAAAATTTTATGCCAACTTGAGGGTGTAGGGGCAGGGGTTAAAATTGCATTCACCTAAATGAAAAGTTATTTGGGAAGAACCCTATAAGCCGCGATGCCTGGTAGGTCATCGGCACTATCCTAAGGTTATTAGAGCTTATGCTATTTTAACTAAAAACGGCTCTCAAAAAAGCTTTCCACTTGTTACTACAATCTAATTAGTGTTACTAGTGATTCCTACTCTAGGAAACGGGTCTGTAACAGGTAGATCCGATTATCGGTACATCCGTAACACTTTACCTACTAAATTACGCTCGGTTCGTTCCTTTAAATTACTCGGTTGTCTCAGTTTCGATCGAGATTCATAGTCTAACTCATCGGAGGCTGGTGGTAAACCTATAAATTTGAGTTTCTTAATAATTTACCAGCCTTTCTCCGTGTAACTTTGCACAGGGGCTGGCTTCGACCTACGCTTTCAATTCAATAGGACCTATTCAACGGTCCTCACAAAAATTGATCCGTCGGGCCGGGACCCGATACACCCGATATTGCATCTAGCGATATCGACAACTTTTGTACACAAAAATGTTGCTACTCGCAACGAGAAATATCAACGCTAGGAAAGTTGATATTTTCCATATACCGAAGAAAATGCGTGCTATTGCAATAACGGTGACGCAGCTGCATGGCGCAACTTCCTAACACCATGCCCGTACGACCCCGGCTATCATAACCTCAAGGGTGGACCCTAAGCTTTGAATCTTAACCACTTGCTTTGGTCAGACCCAAGAAGTTACGGAGCTTAGCAGGCCGCAGGCGCGCTTCACGGGGTGTGTTCGGACCCCGCCCGATTGGTTGCGCACGTGTCTAGTATCCTGGTATGATCGCTGAGGTCCCCCAGGGAGGTTGACACCGAAACCTGCTCACAGGTCATAATGTCAAGCCAATATTCCCTGACCTAATCTAAAGGAAGTTGTTCTGTCTAGCATGACCTAAAGTAAAATGCGTGATAAGTTTGATTTTGCTAGGTAAATTTTGAGTTCTGCTGCGTTATCCTTAGCCGAACACTTTGTCTGTTGTAGCCATGTGGCCCCCACAGGGTTCCGACATGCCCTGAAAGTTTAACGTCGGGCTATCTAATTGGTATTCTGATAACTCATTTGTCCGTGGTTGGGGATAACAATTTTCCTAGTAAATTTTGTCTCTACTTGCGTGTGCTGATTTTTCGAGCGGGTTCGGTTGTCCAAATTGTGTGGAACACTCTCGCTACAATTCTGCGATGATCACGTACAAATATTGGTAATACAAATATTGTGGCGAACTGCACGGGTCAGGGCTTGGAATATCCCTCTCACCAAGCCGTGGCTCGCAGAGTTGGCCCGTCCGTTCGGACGCACTTATTACGCCTGAGTACAAATAACAATGGACACTAGGGATGGTTTTCAACGTTTCATTTCAAGATATGTACAGTACAAATTAAATATAAAAGTTTGGAGCATTAGGCGAACAGAAACCGTGACACAGTCGTACGCGCCCATTCCCTTGTCCGCGTCTAGACGGGGAGCGAGACGGAGCGAGCGAATATGTTCCCGGAAAAATACCGGACCAAAATCTACACCCGAGACGCTCAACTGAGTCCACTGTAACTCGGGCGGGGTGTTCTGGCGTGCTTCGAAGTTCGCTCTAGATCACGTGGGGCTTTCCATACACTTAGAGGACCGAGCGGGAAAAGTGCGGGCTCGTTTCCTTTACCTTGCAACTTTAGTCGGAGGGGAGCATGAGTCGGGGTACGCGGAAAGGTATGGACCTACGACAAAAGAGCGGCATGGTTGCATTAATAAAATCGTCCAATGTACAGGTTGAAATGCATAAATAAAATCGTCCAATATACAAGTTGAAATACGGCGAAAAATCTACGATTACTTATGGTACAAACAATGGGGTACTGACAATCAACAAACCATGAGCGCGGCGCCTATGCGGGCGTCCAAAAATGTAAACATTGTCCGGCGTGCCGCCTGAGTCTAGTAAATCTTAATTCGCAGACCTACCGAGTTTCTCCTAGCGTTTTGTCCTCAGGACCGGTTGTGCCATAATTTACTATAACTTCGTCTTGGCGTCTCCGGCAGTCCAAAAACGGGGATTGTGTTAAGTGAGCTATGTTATACTCGCATAGGACACAGTTTTAATCGCTCATGAGGGTTATCCCTACAGTGACTTCTCAACTACAGACGCTTGCACGAGCCGTCGTCGTTTTGGACAATGTCCGAGGCGACCAGCGTAGCTATTCAAACATTTTCGCGTCGGTGACCGTGTCTAGATTACAATCGGGCTTGGGTTTGCACTCTGGGGGTGCGCTTGCGTTTCGGGATCGGGAACAAGGGGCGTTTCGGTGTCCCCTTGGTTGGTCGTTGTTTCTTTGGGTTCTTTCTTTTCCCTCTTTTCTTACTTTGTTTCTTTTGCTTCCTTTGTTTCCTTTTGTTTCCCAGTCTTTGCCGTCCTCTCTCTATCGTAGTCAATTTGAGATTCTAGTACACTGTACGAATCGAAAGTGTACAGTGTCTCGACTGCACTATCGAGACTGTGCAGTCGAGTTATCACTGAAATTTTAATGAATTTCCTCAGAACTCGATAGTCGAGTGGATAAAACAGAAATACCTGCAGCGGACTTAAATCCTCCGTGCAGGATCGAAACTCAACAAGGGAAAGTGAAAAAGAGAGAGAGACGAAACAGTAAAACTCAGAGAAAGGGCCTACATAGTACATAGCCTAACGGGCAACCAGGGATAAAATGTAAAAATGCCCAAACTCAGCGATCAAGTCGCTCTGAAAAGAAAACGGGGTTTTGCACTTACTCGGTTTGAGACCAAAATGATTCGCGAGAGGTCGCGAGTTTTCTTTCTTAAAATGGGAGCATGATGATTTCATTTTGAACAATGAGCACCCTAACGTGCCTTTGGATGCATTGGTTGTGGCCGATTTTGGCACCTGGCCATGCCGTCAATTGGTTTTGGTCGCCTGGGGCTTCCTACGTACTGTCACCGAGCTTAACCACAAGTCTGCGTTGTAGCGAAACCTGGTAAACTTTATAGCCTGGTTGCAACAGTTTCGAAGTAAACATTTGGTAGTAATATCTATTACTAGAGCTTAGGCTATGGGGTCATTGGGGCTGTCAAGGATTCAGGCGGTCGGGGCTGGACTCCGTACAAAACACTGAGGCTTCTCTTGTGACAACCAAATAGGTCCTAAGTGAAGTTGAAGTAATCCGGCCACTCTTGTACGCGGCAAACATTGCAATCAGAAAGCAAAAACACCTTATGCTCAGGTTGATGTTCTTAAAATTTGTTTAGTCTTTTCTATTTCCCCAAATTTCTTAGCTCAATCTGATAAGCGAAATTTTGGGGCTTTCTAAAGCCCGACGGAGGCTAATCCTCCGTCCCTAACTGTGAAATCAGTCCGAGCTCAAGCAGCGGCATGAGCATCGAACGGTCCACTAAGCTGTAATTTGGAAAATCATAACTTCAGTCAAAGAGAAACAAGCAAATCCCTATGGTTCTATTGGTAAATTTTACCGTGGTCTACTCAGGAAAAAGTCAATTAACCTAACTCAAGAGCAACGAGTCATGCAAAAACACGGACGAGAAGCGTCCCTTTTTTTATCCTTCTTAACCTAAGACCACGGGAGATCAGAATGACTTCGACTGGTGTTCACAATGCAACACTCCCCCCCGTGAAATCGCTCGAAATGCCCAAAACGGGACTCGACTCGAGACGGTTTGTCAAAGAACATGTAAAAATTTGCAACTAATCGGCGCGGAAGGCGGGACGTCCATCGACGGACGACCGGTCACTCTATGGAGAACAAATTATGTTAGCACGAACTAAAATTTCGGTCTGTTACATTCATGTCTGGGGAAAATAAACCCCCATGCTCTTGCAGCGCTTCCTGACTTACAAGGTTTGATCCGGGACAGCAATAGCTGGTCCCCTTCCGCGAGACGAAAGATGTCTACGCGGGTCCTCTCGTTGTCGAATCCCATTCCAAACGAATAAAGCGGAAAACACGAGAAAGCCAAAACAGATGCAAACCATACTAAAACTCAAGCGTCGGAGCCGGTCAGTAGAGTCGACCGAACTCCGCGCTGCCGAAGTCAAACTGATCTGTCGAGACGACGCGGTAGTCGTCGCTTCAAAATTTTCTGCCATGTTGGAGCATGGCGATTTTGTCGCCATCCAATCGGCGACGTTCTTTTGACGCCCACTTTTTTGAGGTCAAGCCCGGGCGCCCAATCGGAAAATTCCCCAAATTTCATTTTTGACAGCTATCGTAAACCCTGGGACCCCGTTAGAGAGAGTCGGCTTCAATCGAAATCGCCGACATCAAACTTGAACCCTCCGATTACTCGGAGGTCGACCATCTGCGAGTTTTCTTCCAAAATCTCCGATTTTACCCCATCTGTAGTCCCAAATTCTTGTCAGAAACTTGCCGAAAACTCATTACTCAGATCTTTTAAATCTCTTACCTAACTTAGCTGGGTCGTTATCCCCCAAATGTCCCACGAAAACGGTTAAATCACCCGTCAAATATTCAAAATTTTAAATCTTTTCCCCCTACCAAGCATTCAAGATAAGCTAGAATATGTCTTTTCCGCGTTCTGGTTCTCATCCATCAAATTTTTCCCCAGCTAACTCGCCGATTTAAAGCCAAATTTCTGCTATTTAGCGAGTTAGCTGCCTCATCCATCACTTAATTAAGCTTATTTGGAGGGCATCTGGGGCTAAATTTTGTCGCCTTACCCATGGATAAACGTGCAAACATTGCACGTTTATATGTTGGCTTACAAGATAAAGCCAAACATTCCTAGCATTCCGAGCTAATGGCTTTCCTAGCTAAATTTCAAATATCCCTACAGGACGTCTTCGGACGTCCCGAAGGGGGGGAACCTAAGGAGGGAATGAGCTGATTTCGCGGTCGTGGGGGCAGCTCATTCCGGTGTATCTGTTAACCTTATCGGGGTCCTATTCAGGAACTCCCAGGACCCATGGGAGGGCCCTAAACCTACCCCCCGTCTCTCCTAATCCTATGTGTCCAGTCCGTCCGTAAAACGTAGAAATTTAGTAGAATTTTACATGTCCGTCCTCGTCTGTCCTGTTTTTTGTGTCGTTTTACATACTATATATATATATATATATATATATATATATATATATATATTATCAATGCATACACACACATACACATACACTGCTCATGAGCACACATTACACATGAGACACACAGGCGACCTGAGCGACAGAAAGGTCGCTCAAGTTCACACTAGAAACATGCAGAACCACAACAACAACAACAACAACAACAACAACATCAACACAACAGCACAGCAACACACACACATATATATATATATAGATACATATACAGTCACGGCGACAGCAGCGACGACAACCGACCAAAAGAAGTCGGTTAGAGAGAGAGTGGAAGAGAAAAAGAGAAACGAAAAAGAAAGGCACGGGAAGGGAGTCGGGACAGGGGGTTCCCGAGGGAATTTCGAGGGGCTGGGGCGAAATTCGGTCCCAGGACGAAGAACGGGGCCGAACGATACCAAACACGAGGGGGGTAGACGCAGTGGCGGGTCGGGGCTCAATTTTGGGTTCCGACATGTATTAGTATACGGGGTTTCAGCGGGCTCTCCCGTGCTAACGGCTGGGCGGAGCGACGCCCGCCGGGCATCGTTGAACTCGCCTTGGGAAGGCGATTCAGACGAGGGGTGTTTTCCCTACCTTATCGGCAGCGGTTAGGGGAGCACTAAAATCACGACTGTTAAAGACCGTTAAAGAGAGTGTCGGTAAAGGTGGGGGGCACGTTTTCGGCCGTCCCGGGTTAACGGGGCGCCGGACGGAGACCCGCCGGGCATCTTTGAAGATGTCTCGACGCGACGAATGCAATGAGGGGCGTTATGCCTACCTTTGAGTTGGGGTTAAATTTTCGGTCGGTCTGTACCCACCTGCAGTCGGTAGGCCAAATTGGGGGGGCACATTATCGGTCATAAGAGGCTAACGCGAAGGCGGACAAAGACCCGCCGGATATCGTTGTGCTCGCCAGGAGCAGACAAATAAAATGAGGGGTCGCATGAGCACGTTTAGGGTCTGTGGTCAAATACGGAGTTGGTACAAACTGAAGGAATTTTATGTTGAATTTTCGTGGTGCATTATAAAACAGGGAAGTAAGCTATATGGCAGCGGGAGGGCTGGTCAGATCGAGACCCGCCTGGCCTCGTCAGATGCCTAAATGGGTACACTGCTTAGAAACACGCGTACTTCCAATCAATGATCTGATGGTTACCAGAAAAACCAGTTGTTAGGGTGCGGGTCAGGCAATTTTGGGCGTCAACGGATGCTATAAAAATAAAGGTTCCGATACGGTGGGGGGCGGGAAAATAGACATACCGAGACACGAAGATCACGCAATACACATACATATGCATAATTATATTTCCATATAGGCCTATAACAGGTCCACTCGGAACCCTGGTCACCAGCCAAACCTAGCGTAAGTATTGGCTGTTAATTGAATGTTCACCTATTTGTCCCCAGGATATCTCGTGAAATCCTCCAGCGATTTGCGATGTCTTGGGCTCGTTCAAGAGCCCTGAAAATTCTCTACCGAAAAGTACTCGGGGCATTTCCGGTAAATCTGAACCGTTGGACGGTTACGGGCCGATAAACAGGCCCGAGGTCCGTTATTTCCGAATAATCGGAAACTACCGTAACCCATTTGTTTCAGCTTACTTTTGCGACCATTAAGCCATGGTTCGCTCAAACCAGGTAAACTTGATGGTCTTGATTCTGATCACTTCCCTTCCCCTTAGATTGTCAAAGGCCTCCTATTCCCGGACGGTCTAAATTTTGATATTTCAATGGGGAACTAGGGAGAAGCAGTCGAGTTCCGTTGAGATTCCCTATTTTGCTGCCAATTCGAGGCTCTTTCCTATTTTTTCTAGATTTGTGCCTTCACCCTAATCGAACTTCTTGAGTACCTAAGTGGGCTCGTCCCAAAATGATACACAATTATGATATACACGTACAATGGTACAAAATCATATCAATAGCAAAAGTAGATCAATGACAAGGTAAATAAATTAAAATAGCAAAACAATTGTCGATAACCATGGCACCATGCAACCCATGAAAATCTACCTCACTTAAACTATGCCTGGTTCCATTTGAGGTGCGTTTGAGTAAATTTCCCGTCGAAATCATGTCAGAGACACGTAACGGGCCGGAACGGGCCTGTTACATCTCTTATATTTTTAAATGGAAATTTTCGGACTTAATTATTCGGGTTGGGAACAATTTTCTCTGTTGTCTAGCTTGTGCCTACAACGGGGTCTCAGGCGACCAAGACCCAGATCAAAAGGATCGTATGCGTCCCTGGCCAGAAGATAAACTATGTTCCGACCCAGGAACAAATTCGACCATGTATATACGCGAAAATTTTGGTTTCCTAGTTTGATTTGAGTTTATCCTGCTAAATTTTAAAGTCGGTTGCTTTAGAAGAGTTTCTCAAACGGGCTCTCCTTAGGTCCTAACAATTTCTATTTCCTAAGAAGTCCTAAGAAGTCCTCCCCTAAGAAGTCCTCCTCTTATATTTTTAAGGGGCAAAAAGACTTTGCACTACGTTTTGAAGGAATTTTCAGCCTGGTCAAAAACCGCGTTAGTCAATTATTTCTGCCACGGTGCCATGGTAATTATACATAAACAGGCATATCAAGCGGTTGAAATAAACGGTATAATACAACATTCATGTACTTTATTAGAACATAGTTAAATGATTATAGTTGTCATGTACAACACTTCCGTATCGGGTTTACCACTGGGGTTCTGGTCACCTTTGTTGAACGTGGAAGGTTCTCTCGGAAAGTCGGTGACCGTATCGTCCGATTAGTAAATTTTTTTTTCTATTTCTTCATTCCCAGCTGTCAGGTGTGAGGTTCCGTTGGACCCATTTGCGAAGGTACCCTACGTAGGGTTCGGAAACGCGAGGTTCCATAAGCTCGTTACCGTCGGTGATGGTTTCCCACGCGCCTGATTCATTTAGTTCGGGCGGATAGTCGGGCATCGACGACTTCCGCATCCTGTCAGGGAATTGCCATTTAATGTCCTGAAATATCTTGGTAAACTTGTCGTGCCAATCGACAGTATTGTCCTGTCCGATGTCCCAATGCGGTGGGGGCGGGGCAATGATTGCTCGGGCTTCGTTATTGAGAAGGTAGTCGAATGAGCATAAGTAGCGGCGCACTCGACGCATAACTTTGCTGGGTGTGTCCAACAAACGACCTTCGTGCGGCTTCGGTCGTAGGGCCGCTTTATATCCGCCGAGGATCATTATGGTTTTGGTTTGTGGCGTGGCTATGCACGTTGCCAGCCGAACGAGAAATTGCATGGTGGCTCCTGGCCACGCCATGGCAAACCACCCTTTTGATGCGGCCATATTGACCAAAGGCGCCGCTAATGAGTCGCCCAAAATCAAGACCGTTGGCCAGGAGGCGACGTCGTGACGGAGGAAGGATCGAACTTCCTCCAACAAACGACCCATAACATTGTAACAGGGTCGCGGTCGTTTGCCGAACTTGATGTCGTCCGGCCCTAGGCCGATTCCCCAAAATGGATCGGATTTGTTCGCCTCGAGCAGTTGGGCAAACCCGGTGGCTAGTAAGGCGTCCCGAAATCGGGGAATTTTGAACTTTTCCAGTAGCACCGTCCGCATGAGGTGAGGGAGTACTGGACGGAGGCGCTCGGTTGTCTTCGAGTCCAGGAACTTTTGTTTGTTCCTACGGGAGATGGCTTTGACGTCTCGAGCTCCCATCTTCAGGTCTGAAATGTCCTGTTTTGCTTGCTCCTCGTCGAATAAATACGTGACGAGGAGCTGGTATCCTTGCTCCGTCGAGGCATATTCAATGGGGTATTGGGTAACGGTTTGGCCTAGCGGGGCCATGTTTGAGAGTTCCGGCCAGTGTGTGCCTTTGGAGAGGAACGTTTCGATTGGGGCACCATAGTTGATGGTGTAGTGCGGCACTCGGGGTTGCGGAATTTGTTCCATGTCTTTGAATGATTTGATCCGGCGTTTCCTGCAATAGTATTCATCGCCATTAGTGGCGGTTCTTGAGGGAGATTTGTAGCGGGAGCTCGAGTTTTCTAGGGGTCTTTCTTGAGTGATTTAAACGTTACAACCGTCGCTCGCGAGGCGGTTGTCTCGGAGGTCGGACCACTTCTAGTCCGATATCTTCAGGTCGTAATTGTCTTTGTCCACTGTCCTCGTCGGGTTCCAAGTCCGGATGTGCGGATAACATGTCCTCGATGTCCTGTTCATCAAAGATGTCCCTAAAAGGTTCAAACATGTCGTGCCGTGCACGAGCACTACCAGATGGATAATCCATCGGCATAACAGGGTCACGATGTCGAGTCGGTGGAGCGAGGGGTATAGTCCGTCGAGCTGGTGTCGTAATTTTAGGTTCCAATCGTCGGGTGTCCAAACGTGGTATTACGACTCGGGCTTCTTCTCCGTATGGTATGTATTCTTCATACCAACGACAACGGTCCCTGGCTTGCCTATGTGGCTGTCGGCGAGTAGGTTGAGGGGGTTCTCCCCTTTCTTTAACCTCGGGCGCAGAGGGTCCCATCTCAGGAGATCCCTCGCTCTCCTCTGTTGAGGGGTCCAGCTCAAAGTGGGGCCTTCGGCGTGGTCCCGGTAAAAGTTGACTAAGAGGTATCTCATCCTCCTCGTCTTCCCAACTAACTTGTGATTGGGCCCTAGCGGGGGTTTGTCTACGTGGTTTGGCGCGTGATGGTCGTGTTAGAACTCCCTTAAGGGTGGAGGGAGCGCTACGCGGCGGCGCTCTTCCCTTCCTCCCGGTAGAGGAGCCTTTGATTGATTCGCCAATGGTTGATATTGTCTCTTCGTCCTTGTCTGTAGTCCGTGGTCGTGATCGTTTTGGTCGACCAGCTTCCGAAGACTCGGAAGGTCGACGTTGTTTACTTGCTTCTCGTTGTCGAGCTAAACTTTCAATAAATTCTTCTACAATCCCGTCGGCAGCTACTTGGTCTTCCGAGGGGATGTATTGTATAGGGGATCCTCTTAAGTACTCCATTAATTCAGTTGCATCCTGTATTTCTCCTCGGGCACGGGCGGCTTCCTCTCTTTTCCTTCTTATCTCCTGCATTTCCCATTCCCATTGTGCTAGTTCATTTTGTCTTCGGGTGGTCCATCGACCAAAGGATGGTACCTGTGGATCTTTGGTTCCCCGTTCCTGCAAGGGTGATAATAGGGGTGGAATTATCCACCGTTGAGGCGGTGTCGGAAAATCGGTTGTTTCCGGTGAGGTGGTCTCCGAGCTTATAGATGATGCTTGTTCACTAGTCGGCGCGGGAACCTTAGTTGGCTTTCGTCGTGGTTTAGGCTTAGGTTTCGGTGTTGGTGCGGGCTCCAAAGGAGTTTGGCTGGTTACTGGGACGGATTCAGCGGGTTGTGGTCTAGGAGGGGTGTAATATGGTGTGATCCATTCGTCTGGGACGTAGTCCTCTATAGTGGCTTCAAATCCTTGTGGCATCAGAGGAGTGTGTGGAAGTGGTGTAGGTGGGGCTGAGTATGCCTGACGAGGTACAGAGTAGGGTTGTTCATAAGACGCTGAATTCTCATAATAGGTATAGTATGGTGTCACTGGCTGGTCTGTTTCAGTCACTAAACGTTGTGCCTGAGGACTGCGGGATGTTTGAGTGGCGATTGCAGCTCGGCGTTGGGCGGGCGTAAGGGGCGAAGTTTGGACAGCATGTTCGACTGCTGACGTTGGGGATGCCGCTTGTTCTGGTGTGTGAGGCGAGTCTTCTTCCGGGTCCTGTGAAGCGAGTAATTCCACAAGACCTAAGTCATTTACGTTGAATGGTCGTAGTGCGCGTCCGTTGTCTGAGCGTTTCATCCTTAGAGGTCTTGTAGCCTCATCAGTCCGAGCGGCTCGTTCTTGTTCTTGTAGAGTTACTGGGGCGGTGTGCTGTCCATACTCAGGCGAGAAAGTACCTGGTGGTTTATCAAGCGCGTAAGGTAACTTAGCGGGGTCCTGAGTTGCGAGTTCCTGTGATACTGCGGGCCAGTCGGCGTCCGGGGTTCTGTCAGGGTCACAGAGGGGAAGTCTGTTTTGTTGTGGGGCTCCGGAGGAGTCTTGGGCTTGAATGGTTAGCCGTTCTACTGCGGCGCGGTGAATGTCTGCCTGGGCTTGTGTGTATTCTAAGTTGGGTTCTCCGAACTCTACACTAGCGACGTCGGATGCACCATCGATCTCCTGGCGCAACCGGTCTACTGCTTCTGGATCTGCAGCTTGTAATTCCCTAGCGAAATACTTGTCAGCGAGGATCGTTTCTCCGGGTTCCTGTAGCGCAGCCTCAATATATGCGGGAGGGACTGCCTTAAGTAAATCAGCCATGTCGGGGAAACTACTCAGCGGGCGGTAGCATGGCTTGGTACGATTGATGTGGACCACATGATCGGACGCGTTAGGTTGTCCGGGGAGTTTAACACAAATGCAGGGGAGCATTATTTTGGTAATCTGGTATGGTCCACACCATCGGCGTTCTAACTTGCGCGATAATCCTGGTGTAGTGTAGTATCGATACACCCATACATGGTCATTAATACGGTAGTCCGGGACCTTGATCTTACGATTGTAATAGCGTTTTCGGTATTCCCGAGCGGATTGCATGGACCGATAGGCCCGATCCCTAATGGTGGCTAACCAACGTTGCACGTTGGCGCGATATGCTTCTGCTCCGGGGTAGCGTCCCCAGTCGGTTTGTGTTTCGATTCCACCCGGGACTCGGGGTTGGAATCCGTGCATGAGCATAAATGGTGGGTAGTGCGTGGAAGCGTGTACTGCTGAATTGTAGGACATGATGCAATACGGCAGGACTTCGTCCCATGTAGTATGGTCCTTTTCAGGTAATGCTACTCTTAGGAGGAATAGTAGGGTACGGTTAAAACGTTCGATTTCTCCGTTTGCCTTCGGGTTGTAACTGAGCGTTTCGCGTTTAAACGTATGTAGTCTAGCGCACAAGGCTTCCATTACTTCGGAGACGAAACATCCGCCTCGGTCTGAGACTAGTTCTTCGGGTGCGCCATAGCGGCACACCACGTCTTCGACGAAGACCTTGGCTACGCTCTTGGCGGTTTGGTCCGGTAAAGCAGCGGCAATTACTAGTTTCGTGAACTGATCGATGAAGGCGATTACGTACCTATTTCCGTTTCGGGATAGCACCCGAGTGTCCAATATGTCAACAAACATACGATGCATGGGTGCACTAGCCAACGGGTTTTCTCCGAGCGCGGCTCGAACGTTTTGGGGTAGATTGCGTGATCGTTGACAAAGTATGCACCTCTTTACATATTCGTCCACATCCTTACCCATGGTTTCCCAATAGTAGAATTGCTTGAGTTTGCTTAGTAGTCGATCTCTACCTGGATGTCCGCCGAACAATGTGTCGTGTTCGTGCTTGAGTATCTGTCGAATGAGTAGTCTAGGTACGCATAGCTTGGGTCTGTGGTCGTTTGGCATGATGGGATGCAAGTATAAAATAGCAGTGTCAGGGCAAAGCCTGTAATGATGGGCTTCCAATTTGAGGGCAGTCGCTGCCTTTTCGTCGGCGGGCGACTGTCGTGTGTGCAAGTACCACCAAATAGGACCAAATTGTTTATCTCTGCGTTGAATGTATGGTAGGTAATTGAGAAGGTTCCTCCCTTCGTATTGTTGAAAGTGTGGTAAGTATATGTGTTCTCCAGTGTCATAGACTTGTTCAGGGCGTTGTAATTGTATTCGTGGTCCGCATGCGTAAGCAACCTTAATTAATGTGTCAAATTCCTCTACTTCGGGTAAGCCTCCATATCTTTGTCTAGCAGTTGTCGGTAGCGTCTGCGGTCTAGCGGGTTCAGGTGTACCAGCTGTGGCGCGAGTTGAGCTTTCACTCGCCGCGATTGGAGCAGGCGGTGTCGGCGCGGTCGGAGGTTCTTGGGGCTGCGGGGGTCTGGCGGGTGGTTCGGGTGCAGAAGATGGTGCGTGGGTCGGTTTATCAGTGGACTCTGGCGGTCCTGGGGCAGTCGTCCGTTTCCCGGGGATCTCAACTCCTTCGGGCCATGGGTCGTCTATGTCTCCGCAGAAGATGAAACGTGTCGGATCCGGTAGGGGGTCATGATCGGATCCTCCGAACATACGATAGAAACGTTCTCTAACGTACTCGGGTGGTAGGTTAACAGGAGCGTCCGGTGGAAGTCCTAAGAGTTGTCGCGTAAGCCGTTTCCAAATTTCTTCGGTGGGGAATCGTCGGGGTGGTTTAGCTGGAGCTTTGCCTTTACCACGATCCTGTCCCTTAACAGCTACAGCAACCATTCGAGGATGGTCCTGTTCATCCTGTTCAGCTTCGTCCGACGAGTAGGAAAATTCCACATCATGTCGGGGATCACGTGAAAGTCCGTCTGCGTTGGCATTTGCCTTGCCTGGTCGATATTCGATGTTGAAACCACCGAATTCCATCAGCAATTCGTTACGCCATTGAGCTAGTCGCGAGTTTCGCGGCGGTCTCTCGAATAGTGCTTTAAGTGGCTTATGGTCAGTTTCGACGTGAAATTCGTGTCCAAGTAAGTAGTGTCGAAAGTGTAGTGCAGCCCATCTAATGGCAAGAGCCTCAGTCTCTATAGCGGGGTATCGTCGTTGATAGTCCACAAGTGATTTACTCGCGTAGGCGATAGGTAGTGTCCCTTTGTCGGTCTTTTGCGAAAGCACGGCTCCTAGGGCATATCCAGAAGCGTCTGTTTGGAGTATGAAAGGTTTGGAAAAGTCCGGATAAATGAGTAATGGTTCTTGTACCAAGGCCTTACGTAGTTTTCCGAATGCCTCCTCGCATTGTGGTGTCCACTTAAATTCACTGTCTTTTCGTCGAAGGGCATTGAGCGGTTCGCAAATTTCAGAGTAATGTGGTATGAATTTGTGATAATATCCTACAAGTCCTAGGAAACTTTGTAATTGTTTAAGTGTTTCCGGTCGCTTGTAATTGTCTATCGCAGCGGTTTTCTCGGGGTCGGGTTTAACTCCCTCTGAACTGATGATGTGTCCGAGATATTTTAATTGTTTCTGCCCAAATTGGCATTTTGAAGGTTTTAGTTTAAGATTGGCCTTACGGAACCTGTCAAATACCGTTATTAAGTCCGCTAGGTGTTGTTCGAATGTGGGTGAAAAGACCAATATGTCGTCTATGTAGATGAGGCATCGTTCCCATTCTAGACCCTTTAATATGATTGACATGCACCTTTGAAAGGCGCCTGGTGAGGAATTCAGTCCGAATGGCAGAACGTTATATTCATACTGTCCGTGGACAGTGACGAAGGAGGTTTTCTCCTTGGTCTCGGGGTCCAATTCCAATTGCCAAAAGCCTTTGTTAAGATCTAAACTGGACATGAATTTGGTGTTTCTGAGGCAACCTAATATGTCATCTATGCGAGGTAGTGGATATAAGTCTCGTTCCGCAACTACGTTGAGCTTACGGAAGTCGACACATAATCGTAATGTACCATCACTTTTGGTGACGTACACTATGGGAGAACCCCAAGGTGAATCTGATGGCGTTATAAGACCTGCTTCTACCATGTTGTTTAGTTCCTCACGCAAGGGTTCCCTTAATGAATGTGCCAGACGATAGGGTACCTGTTTGATGGGCCTTGCGTCTCCCGTGACTATTCTGTGTTGGTGCACACCACATCTGCCTAGATCGAACGGGTGTACACTAAATATGTCTGCGTTTTCAGAGATAGTCGTTTTCAATTGCTTGAGTTCGAAAGGGTTTAGGGTCGTTTGTCCAAAGTCAATTTTGCTCAAAACTTGTATGGATCGTTCCGTGTCGATTGTCTTCTTTTGTTCGTTTATGATTTGGACAACGTTGTCTCGTGTAACGCCGATGTTGTTGCATTGCTTAGTGCGTTTTGGAGGGTCTAGCTGTAGCAGGCGCTTGTTACTGTCATATAAGAATTCGACCTCGTTGTCGTCGAGCATCTCGATATGCCCTATTGTTTGTCCAGCGTGTATGGCGACGGGAAAATTCCCAAAGTTCATTAGTGCTATTGGTATCATGCGTTGGCCAGTGAGTACCAGAGAGTGAGCGATAGCAACGTCCCTAATAAAGGGGTCAGGCACAAATAAGGCTTGACCTGTTGGTGGTTGAGTGATTTCCGGGATGGCGTTTATAAATAACTCTGTGTTCGGTGGTACTTGAGTGTATTTCCTGGTTACAACATTAATGACTGGCGGCCTATAGTCTCCTTGGTCGGCAAAAGGTGCCGAACAGTTCTCAGTCCCGTTAGATAGGTCCAGACAGCGGTCTTTGAAGTTTATAGCGACATATGGTAGTAATGCCATGAAGTCGGTTCCTAAAATGCATTCGTACGGAGTGTCTGTTGTCACCTGAAAGTCACATGGTGTGCTCAGCGATCCTATAGTGATTGGTGCTTTTACTACTCCGCTGATTGTTAATTCTTGCTGTGTAGCTGATACTATGCGGGTAGTGGTGGTGTCGCGAGGGACTAGTCCCAAACGGGCAGCTAGGGCTTGGGACATGATCGAAACATCAGCCCCGGTGTCTACAAGTGTCATGACTGGGGTACCAAGTATGGTTGCATTAATGAGTAGTGGGGTATTACCGACGTTCATGGTGTTTAATTGTCTGGTGAATATACCTTGGCGAGGTGCACGGCGGGAGTCACGAGTGGGGGCTGCGAATAGTTCGTCGTCCTCGATAAAGACAAGTTCTTCCTCGGAGGAATTACGTGATGTTAATAGTCTGTTCGAGCGACGTGGGGCACGGCTGGACGCGACAGACACGCGCGGCGTTCCCGAAGGCCCAACCGTGACCTCAGTCGGTGAAGTTCTGTCCGTATGAGGGAAGTCGTCTTCCGCGGGTGGGGCACTCGGTAATCGGGGTTTCGCTCTAGTCCATCGAATCACTTTCCTAGGCTTACTATCAGTTCTGATTAGTCGTCCACGACACGGGAACCACCGGGGAATATAGTATCCGTATTTAGGCGGAACCCTACATTTAGTCACGAAATAAATCAAAGTGATCAGTCCTATAGCGACGGTGATGAGGAAATAAGGCAGGAATCCCGTGTATTCCACAGCAGGAAGGTTAACTACCCTGCGTACCTGATCCTTGGCTATTTGCGCGACCCGCAGATTTATAGCCTTGGCGTTGTCAAGTGAGTCCCATGTCAAAGGTCTTAGTTTGATACCGGATAGCCGGTCAATAGTGATGTTCGGTCCGAATTTTATGGTAATCTTCTCGGGTTTCAACATGCTAGTGAGCACTATTGATCCTATAACTAACTGGGTGTAGTTTCCGTGCGGGAACCACAAAACTCCATTTGGCGGAACTTTTATTGTCTTACCCATCGTCACGTGCGCTAGTTGTCTCCGATTTGTCAATATGACCTCAGGTTCACTAGTCCGAATCAATACTCCCTGTATAGTCGTATGTACGGATGTGTCATTGGTAAGTGGACCTATCAGCGAGCGGTTGCTACATGTATGTTTAATGGTCTCAGGTACATGTTCGCCTGCAATTATCCATTCCAAACAGTTGGTGCTATGATCGGTGATTAGCGCGTGCGGTTCGCAGAAAGCAATTCCTGGTCTTTGTTTGCATGCTCCTAAATTGAGTGATTCGAAGCGAATATGCCCCAAGCGGGCGGCGTATTGAGGGAGTGGCAATCTCAGCTGCGTTTGTGTGGCAGGTGTGTTCCAGCCGGTGTTATAGATCCGAAAATATGGTCTGACATCATTGCGCATTGGCAATGGCAATTGCAATATGAATCCAAAGCGGAATGCGGTTAGGTCCACGCTCACAGGCATGACGCGACCAAACTGATAGGCGAGACTGGGCTCGCGCATGAGGATAGTCTTAGAAATGCGCGGATCCATGGAAAATAACCGTCGTAGCATGACGACGTCGATAACGGCGGGAGATAATTCGCCGTTCAACATGGACTCCATTATTGCTTGTACCGACGAGCGCATATTGGCTCGAAGGATATGATCTATTAGCTGGTGGTGCACGTGTGCGATCTCTTTCTGATCGGCACACCTAACCTGTTCTATCATAGAGACCACCTCTTGCATGCTATGGTGCAGGAATGCGTAGATGTCCTCGTTTGCTCGTGTGAGTTGCCTTATGGCTTTAGTGTTTCGAAAGGAGACATCGTTGGTCTCGCGCATGAATTTCTCGAGGACAGTTACCTGTTGGCGCACATTGTTAATGTGTACTCCATTTGAAAAAGCCATTCCCAGGCCCAAGAAACCTGAGACGGCGCCGGCAGCGGCGGCGATTAAGCTGGCAAAGCGTTTCTCCCTTTTATGCGTGAGATCACACAATTGCTCGTTCGCGACGCAAAAAGAATGCACAAGCAGCGAATAATAGTTGGTGTCCAGTACGCCATGGTAGGCGTCGTCCAACTCACTTTCCAAAGCTCTTAGGGTCTCATGTAGCTGTGGATATTCGGTGCAGTTGACTTTTCGGCAGCAGTCGGCGCGACATTTTCCGTTTGCTTCATAAGGCGGGCAGAACTTACTCACGTAAGGATCGGACTTGCGTTCCCAATCGCGAAGTGATAACTGCAATACCACTGGCAGATGCGTGGTCTGGTCAGAGGTGACCACCAAGCCCTGGGGCTCGATAACCACTCCTACTTGTCGATTGACAAAAGCACCTAAGCGCGAGATTGAATCGCTGAATGGGGAAAGCGTGGCGCGTGTAGAACTGAGCGCTGAGAGCCAAAGTAATAATAGGATTGTACAGACCCTCCACATACCTGATGGATGGCCGAGGCCATTACTAAGACTCGGTGAAGGGGATCGTACCTCGTTTCGATTGAGTTCCCTCATGGTCTCTTTATTCGCGATGTGTTCCGTAATGTCGCTTTTAATTTCCTCGTCGCTCGTTTCCGTGTCACTCGACTCAGTTATGCTTTCTTGCTGGGCGGAGTCGCTATCGGAGTTATCCTCCGACTCCTTGTCAGATGAGTCGAGGTAAGCGGCCAGCGCGGTGGTTAATTGTTCGTCCAAATTCGGGACGGAACAGTTGGTGTCCTCGTCCGGGAACAAGCATAGTTCCGAGATTAGACGGTCCCTACCTATCTTTAGTCCGGCAGATGTGTCTCCCTCTGTCTCAAGCAGTGCAGCAATGTCGGGGCGTCGCAAAAGTCTCAAGCGTGCACCTAGCAGTACTAATCGAGCAAGTCGGTGAGTTTCGTCGTCAAATTCCATATTGTCCATTGCATGGTCGACAAAGGAGTTGATCGGAACACCGCGTGTATCCTGGTGTTGGTAAATAAATTCGATCAAGTAAGGCGCCTCGCATAAGAGGTCATGTAACTCGAGGTTCGCCTCACGGAAAGTTTTCTGCATTCTGGCTGATTGTATTCCGACGTAGAAAGGCCAGTGCGGTGCGACGTATCCATCCGGGAGGATGGACGCGCAAGCTGTGCTCAGCGTACCGTCATAGGTCCATCTTCCTCGTTGACCGTAAAAGTAACAACTTAAGCCGATGTCCCGCGAATCTCTTGTGTGACACTCCTGGCACTGTCGGCATACCGGGTCCCTATTCAACTCCACCTCGAATTCTCTCTCAATAACCTGCTGGAGCGTGTGGCCATTCACGCATTGGCCCACCAGTTCTATGAAAGATTCCAACGAAGCGAGCGTTACGGGACCAAGATACATTCCCGTCATACAGTGCCCGATTGGAGAAGCCATGCCTAGTATACTGCTTAGCATGGCAGCATCTCGCTGCAAGGTAGGGCGAGTGCTAACTTCGAAACGAAGCTCAAAAAGTCGGCTTAAATTGTTCAGTTGTTCCATTACAGTTATTACTCTCCTATAAAAGAGAGCCTGCGGCTGCAATGCCAGCGGTTGTCCGAAGTCAGCGTTAATCTCACTAGCCCGAAAGTTGATTGGTATAAGTCCTTCAGCTGACTCGGTACACGCATCCTCGGTCAATTCGACGCGAGGGAATTGATAGGCTGCAGTCTCAGTATGGTCCGTAGACATAGTGAACAATGTGTCAGTCCCGAGAATTCGGTTACGTTCCGTGTCCGTCATTACTCTAACTCGTCCAATCTCAATTGGCGTATTGTCGGGGAGACAAAGTCCAGACATGTCCAATAATTGTTCGTCCAGTTGATGTATACGTTCGTCGTTAGCTTCTCGTATAAAGTTAAGTAGATTCTCTTGTCCCATACAAACGTCCGAGTCCTCACTAGTTACGCTCACTGAGTCCTCCGAATTACCCGGGGACATACATGGTCTCCCTTCGACGGACTCCTCAGCAACCACACCTATTTCATTTGGGTTGTCCGAATTACCCGAGGGCATACTAGGCGCCTCTTCGACGGGTCCCAAAATATCGCTGGAAATGTCGGCCAATGTATCAGTGGAGTCGCCTAAATTACCCAGGCGCATACAAGGCGTCCCTTCGATAGGGTCTCCACGAACATTCTCACCCAGTGGATCCGAACTTATCTCTTGCATACTCCCCGTAGCGATACTGCCACTATCGCTGCCTTCGCTTAGATCGCTCCCTCCAGCAACACCATCTCTTCCCTCAGAGCGAATAGACAATTGACTGGCTCTCAAGCTTAAATCAATGCCATCATCAGATGGTGCACGCGGAGGTTCGTTGTTGTTTTCGCGACGCACTTCCCACACCCCTTCACTATGCCACTCTCGTGCGTCAGGGCTGGGTTCGCGTCGGTACCAGTCGGCATTCGGATCCACCCAGTTGGCCCAAAACTCCTCATCCTCCAGCATGCGTTCCTCATCCATCTCGCTATCACTGCGGTCGTCGCAACTATCCTCAGGCTCCTCTGGCGCAGTGGTCACGCCGTATTTAAGCTCGTTCTCTGGCTCATTTTCACCGTTATCACGCTCCTGTGAGGTACCTCGATTTAGATTGCATATTTTCGCTTCGCTAACATAGTTCGCATCGCTCGCTACGGATCCGCTTCGTTCAGAAAGGAGTTCATCCGACTCCTTCACTTCAACAACTTCAACAAGTTCAACACACTCAGCGCTATCCTTCACGCTGACTTCATTGCAAGATTTATTGAAAAAACTTAGCTCATTGCAAATCACGTCGTTGCGCGCTTCAACGACGGTGGGCGCGACGGAAGCCTCACAATGCAGAGGACAGTCTTTATTCGCCACCCTGCCATCTACATCCCCGTACCTGGGCAGACCCCGGGCAATACTTTCAGCCCCAACGATCATACCCGCTTCATCGGCGCAATCGGCCGCGAACCCGTCGCTACCTCGGCTTGGGTACGGGTGACAAGGGCGGCCCCGGTCAGCATCAAGGAAGGACCCAATGACCGTGGAACCCCTTGCCAATGAGGTCGGGAAAGTCACCTCAAGTCCATCAGTAGCATACTTCGCCGGCTCGAAGCAGCGTTCAATTACATCAACATCACTTCCATTATCATCTTCCAACAATTCACTAAGGCTATAAGCGCGTCCTAACTTAGGCAAATCAATACACTCATACGACACACAATTCTCATCATCACACAAGGGACGAGCCGCGCGGCGGTTCGGCCCACATACTACATCATACGACCTATAATTTAGAACGGAACTAGGACTAGGCGGCCCTGATGAGACGTCTTCATCGTCCAACCTAGCCTCCCTCGTCCCTGGTCGTTCGCCGACCTCTAAAAACTCCATGGGTGCCTCACACGGCGACCCGAATAAATCCAATTCTCCCTGAGCCATATCAACATCATCGGCTTCCCTGCCGGAATCATCAACAACAACACTCTCAACACACGGATGGCCAGCCACAGAGGAGGAAAATAATAATAATGGCTCTTCAAATACAACAACATCATCCTCACTCACAATCTCTGCAGTCATCTCCAAAGAGCTGGGGGTCCCGGAATTCCCCCTTGAGGTGATTCCCTGGGGAGTACCGGTAATAAATTCAACACTTCCCGTAACATCTCTCAACCTATAATTTTGAACGCAACCATCTTCCATTTCTTCGCAAATTTCCATACTACCATTGCTATCCTTCACTGCCGTTAAAGTTCGTTCGTTCGTTCCGAGCCTTCGCATGGCCGGATAGTTCGATTGGTCGACCCATCGCTCGCCTCGCCGTTCGCCATTTATTTCGCTCGCAGGTATATATACACGTGGATCAACACCCGCGCTGGGTGCGTCCACACACGACATAGACAATCCCTCTCCCACGTATCCCTCTTTTTGGTATTTTGTATTTTCTTTACTATTTACAGTGTTAGCAAACTCAATTCCGTCTTGGTCATCGTCCAAGTCCCTAGGGCACAATTCCATAAGTCCGGGGCTGTCCATACCCTGAACTAGATCACGACTCCGTGGAAGACGCGCGGCGTCAGCCCACGAAGCGGACGTGATCACGTTCAGGTGTCTCTCAACTAGTCCCTCCATCATCTCGAAATCGTCCAAGTCATCATGTCGGTTTATCAAGTATCCGTCATCGTCGTACAATGGTTCGTCAGTGGTCGCGATAGCGTTCACTCGTCCAGTCGGTTCACTATGTCCTAGTTTGCCTTGAATCATACCGAGCTCCCGACTGAGTACTTCTAATCGATGGGTAGTAGCTGGGCTCGGTTCTCTATTTCCACTACCTTGCGATGCGCTACAATTTAATTGATATCGCCGGCGCGGTACAGCGCCGCTGTTTCGGTTGTTGTCGTCCCGTGAATAAAATCGGCCAGGTTGCAATTGCTGAGGCCCCATGCCTCTATTGGGTGGGGGTCGTTCGCTCTGGGCGCGTTGATACCCGTAGGCCGGTGCCGGCCGGTTGTTATAGCTGTCGTTTCCGCGAGTGTTATTGGCAAATCCTGGCGGTGGACGACCATACTGTGGCCCCGCTTGATTGGGCCCGCCAGGTCGCATTCCCGCATTGGGTGGATTGTTCCACCCGGAATTACTCCGATATCCATTTCCATTTTCGGTTCGCCGAAACGGTGGCGGTGGGCCTCCTCGACCCACATTATAGTTATCGTTTCGTGGGTATGCACCCACACCATTTCTCGGTCCGGGCGGCCCTGGCTCTCGGCGCACAGCTCCGGAAGCGTATGCTGCGGCTGGCTCGACATTGCGCGGCGCACCATTCACGGCAGCAGGCGGATAACGCACGTTATACGGGCATTCGCGCATAACGTGTCCTGGTTCTCCGCAGCGATAGCAGGTAATCTGCGGCATCGGCAAGCACGGCGGCGCAGCGGGTGAGCCAGGCACAAACGGCGGCGCTAGAGCGTTAAGCTGGCGCGTATTCTCGACCCTTTTATCGATTACATCCAGCAACCGACTTATTGTGTCGCTGTTATTATTGTTCGCTTTACGATGTTCCTCCATCATATTTTGAAGTTGTGTGATCAGGCCTTCTCCTCCTTCCTCTAGTAAGGAATTTACAGTTTTAGCCCGAGGCTTACTAGCGGCAGGCGCGTCTGGTTCGGGGCATGCAGCGCTAGCATCTTCGTATCGCTTAGCAACACCCACGGTGTCCCGAAAGGTCTCACACTCGTGAATTTGGTTGAGAACCTGCCTACGCACCTCAGGGCGTAAGCCTCTCTGGAAGAACATCCGAAGCATCGTATCCCGTTGCTCATCTTCCATGTCGGGAAAAGCACGATCACACAACTTCTGCAACTCTAAACCGTACATAGCGACGGGTTCATTTGCTCCCTGTTGTCGCGTGCACAATCCTGATAATGATTTCTCCGGGCGGCGCGACGATGAGAACAAAAAGCGCAAGTTAGCCACTAGTCCTAGAAAACTTTGGCGTTTTCCCGGTGGAAGGCCCTCAAAGGCCTCCCTTGCCGGTCCACGCAAAAGAGCAGGAACGCATATTAGTTTCCGTCGATCGTCCCAACCATTGGCGTTGGCGAGCCGATTATACATTCGAACCCAGTCCTCAAAATCTTGGCCTCCAGGTTTCCCATCAAAGGTCGGCATGTCCCTTAGTGGGATCATAGGGGGACCAGCTGGTTGGGTAGTCAGGTGGTGCAGAATAGCGTTAGCGGTAGTGGTGTCCAGTCCAGGTGACTCGGATGTTTCTCCTCGCCGCGATTGTCCAGGCGGTCGGGGCGGGGGAGTGAGCGGTCGCTCACCAGTGCCAGCGGCACGTCGCGGCCTGGCACGTAAGTCGTCCTCCATAGGTCCGTCAGTCCAACCAAGAAAATCGTCGGTTCCCAAGTCTCCGTTATGATCGACGTTAGAGTCCATTTACTTGATTATCTTCCTTCGGTGTCTGGGTATATCAAGTGGGACTTGGTTTAAATACTGTCACAAATAGTTGTCGACTGAGCGGTTAGGTTCTGCAAAATTCAGCGCAACGACAAGCACTACCAGTCCTTTACAACGGTTAATTTGAGATACCGGGACCTTCTCTACCCAGTAAAATAACGAGAAAACGAAGCGTGTGAATTCTTAATCAATAGGAAACTCAACGGTCCCAATAAGCAAGAGAATCAAGCCTCGATATAACAATCGCGAGAACACTTTAGAATAAACAGTTTCACAGCGACGGTCCGATGTCACACCACGGCACAAAATGAAGTGCCCAAAAGCCGTACAAAATACTATCGTAATCAAAAGGGTATAACTACTAAACCAGTACACAAGAGTAGAAACAAAAGCTCAATTAATAAAAGTAGAACAAAATCAAACGCAATTTACAATGTCCACGGCTAGTGTTCGCGTATCTTCCAACAAAATGTCCAGCGGCGTCTCGATAACGAGCGTGTTCAGCGTCCGTTGACAGCGACGAAGACCCGAACCAAACGTGCAGTCGTAAGCAGGCAAAATCGCTATCGCACACACTACGCAGCGTTCGCAATACGTACGAGATGCGATGAGTCCGAACAGTGATAGTCCACAACGGCGGTGTAATTAAAAGTCCGTCGAATGGGCGAAATGGTCCGAAATATCGACGTTCGTGCAGTCAATACAGCGTCGTAAAATAGCGAGTCGACAATTGTCCCGTAAACCAGAGTCGATGTCGATCCAGCAACAACGTCCCAACGAGAGCGGATGATTGAATAGTCGGTCCGAACAAATAATTAGTTGGCAGTCAATGACGTTCAATCAATGCCGGTAAGTGCAATATAGATACGAGCCAAAAACCAATACGATATAAATGTTGATAGTTAAGTAAGCGGTTAGTTTGAATAATTAGTGCCAAAGCAGATTATTAAAACACTTTCCTGAAAACAGTGCCCGTCACGACATACACTCTTGGACGGGACAAACGCCACGACCACTGGAGTAGAGCCTGGCAAAATAGCGCAGCGTGTTACCAAATGTTCCAACGGCTACATGGGTAGGGGCACAAAACAACACAATTCATGTACGTACAAGGCAAGCATATGTACAGAGACACATTCGAATACATGGAACAATTCCCATCGACTGTCGCGTGTCAAAATATCCACTATGCGAGAGGTCCACGTAAAAATAGAAATTAAACTTATCTGAAGAGTCGGTAAAATTTTGAAATTCCTACAATCGGCGAGGGTACTTACTAGCACTAAACAAGCTGAGTGTTTCAGGCAACGTCTCACGACGCATGGGTTGAGTGTGAAATTTAAACTCACATCGTGGGATTGAACGAAAATTCGAACGCCTCACGGCGTAGCCCCCAACGATGTAATAACGGTGACGCAGCTGCATGGCGCAACTTCCTAACACCATGCCCATACGACCCCGGCTATCGTAACCTCAAGGGCGGACCCTAAGTTTTCTATTTTAGCCACTTTTCTTGGTCAGACCCAAGAAGTTACGGAGCTTAGCAGGCCGCAGGCGCGCTTCACGGGGTGTGTTCGGACCCCGCCCGATTGGTTGCGCACGTGTCTAGTATCCTGGTATGATCGCTGAGGTCCCCCAGGGAGGTTGACACCGAAACCTGCTCACAGGTCATAATGTCAAGCCAATATTCCCTGACCTAATCTAAAGGAAGTTGTTCTGTCTAGCATGACCTAAAGTAACATGTGTGCTAAGTTTGGATTTGCTAGGTAAATTTTGAGTTCTGCTGCGTTATCCTTAGCCGAACACTTTGTCTGTTGTAGCCATGTGGCCCCCACAGGGTTCCGACATGCCCTGAAAGTTTAACGTCGGACAATCTAATCGGTATCCTAATAACCCATTTATCCGTATTTGGGGATAACATTTTTCCTAGTAAATTTTGTCTCTACTTGCTAGTGTGCTAATTTCACGAGCGAATTCGATTGCCAAATTGTGAGGAACCTCCTCGCAACAATTCTGTAATTTCCAAATACAAATACTGGGGGCGAACTGCACGTGTCAGGGCTTGGAATATCCCTCTCGTCAAGCCGTGGCTCGCAGAGTTGGCCCGTCCGTTCGGACGCACATATTACGCCTGAGTACAAATAACAATGGACACTAGGTGATTTTCAACGTTTTATTTCAAGTCATGTACAGTACAAATTAGATACAAAAGTTTGGAGCATTAGGCAAACAGAAACCGTGACACAGTTCTACGCGCCCATTCCCTTGTCCGCGTCTAGTCGGGGAGCGAGGCGGAGCGAGCGAATATGTTCCCGGAAAAACTACCGGACCAGAATCTATACCCGAGACGCTCAACTAAGTCCGCTCTAACTCGGCGGGTTATGTGTTCTGGCGTGCTTCGAAGTTCGCTCTAGATCACGTGGGGCTTTCCATACACTTAGAGGACCGAGCGGGAAAAGTGCGGGCTCGTTTCCTTTACCTTGCAACTTTAGTCGGAGGGGAGCATGAGTCGGGGTACGCGGAAAGGTATGGACCTACGACAAAAGAGCGGCATGGTTGCATTAATAAAATCGTCCAATGTACAGGTTGAAATGCATAAATAAAATCGTCCAATATACAAGTTGAAATACGGCGAAAAATCAACGATTACTTATGGTACAAACAATGGGGTACTGACAATCATCAAACCATGAGCGCGGCGCCTATGCGGGCGTCCAAAAATGTAAACATTGTCCGGCGTGCCGCCTGAGTCCAGTAAATCCTAATTCGCAGACCTACCGAGTTTCTCCTAGCGTTTTGTCCTTAGGACCGGTTGTGCAATAATTTACTATAACTTCGTCTTGGCGTCTCCGGCAGTCCAAAAACGGGGATTGTGTTAAGTGAGCTATGTTATACTCGCATAGGACACAGTTTTAATCGCTCATGAGGGTTATCCCTATAGTGACTTCTCAACTACAGACGCTTGCACGAGCCGTCGTCGTTTTGGACAATGTCCGAGGCGACCATCGTAGCTATTCTAACATTTTCGAGTCGGTGACCGGGTCTAGATTATAATCGGGCTTGGGTTTGCACTCTGGGGTGCGTTTGCGTTTCGGGATCGGGAACAAGGGGCGCATCGGTGTTCCCTTGTTTGGTCGTTGTTTCTTTGGGTTCTTTCTTTTCCCTCTTTTCTTACTTTGTTTCTTTTGTTTCCTTTGTTTCCTTTTGTTTCCCAGTCTTTGCCGTCCTCTCTCTATCGTAGTCAATTTGAGATTCTAGTACACTGTACGAAACGAAAGTGTACAGTGTCTCGACTGCACTATCGAGACTGTGCAGTCGAGTTATCACTGAAATTTTAATGAATTTCCTCAGAACTCGATAGTCGAGTGGATAAAACAGAAATACCTGCAGCGGACTTAAATCCTCCGTGCAGGATCGAAACTCAACAAGGGAAAGTGAAAAAGAGAGAGAGACGAAACAGTAAAACTCAGAGAAAGGGCCTACATAGTACATAGCCTAACGGGCAACCAGGGATAAAATGTAAAAATGCCTAAACTCAGCGATCAAGTCGCTCTGAAAAGAAAACGGGGTTTTGCACTTACTCGGTTTGGGACCAAAATGATTCGCGAGAGGTCGCGAGTTTTCTTTCTTAAAATGGGAGCATGATGATTTCATTTTGAACAATGAGCACCCTAACGTGCCTTTGAATGCATTTGTTGTGGCCGATTTTGGTACCTGGCCATGCCGTCAGTTGGTTTTGGTCGCCTGGGGCTTCCTACGTACTGTCACCGAGCTTAACCACAAGTCTGCGTTGTAGCGAAACCTGGTAAACTTTATAGCCTGGTTGCAACAGTTTCGAAGTAAACATTTTGTAGTAATATCTATTACTAGAGCTTAGGCTATGGGGTCATTGGGGCTGTCAAGGATTCGGGCGGTCGGGGCTGGACTCCGTACAAAACACTAATGCTTCTCTTGTGACAACCAAATAGGTCCTAATCGAAGTTGAAGTAATCCGGCCACTCTTGTACGCGGCAAACATTGCAAACAGAAAGCAAAAACACCTTATGCTCAGGTTGATGTTCTTAAAATTTGTTTAGTCTTTTCTATTTCCCCAAATTTTCTTAGCTCAATCTGATAAGCGAAATTTTGGGGCTTTCTAAAGCCCGACGGAGGCTAATCCTCCGTCCCTAACTGTGAAATCAGTCCGAGCTCAAGCAGCGGCATGAGCATCGAACGGTCCACTAAGCTGTAATTTGGAAAATCATAACTTCAATCAAAGAGAAACAAGCAAATCCCTATGGTTCTATTGGTAAATTTTACCGTGGTCTGCTCAGGAAAAAGTCAATTAACCTAACTCAAGAGCAACGAGTCATGCAAAAACACGGACGAGAAGCGTCCCTTTTTATCCTTCTTAACCTAAGACCACGGGAGATCAGAATGACTTCGACTGGTGTTCACAATGCAACACTCCCCCCCGTGAAATCGCTCGAAATGCCCAAAACGGGACTCGACTCGAGACGGTTTGTCAAAGAACATGTAAAAATTTGTAACTAATCGGCGCGGAAGGCGGGACGTCCATCGACGGACGACCGGTCACTCTATGGAGAACAAATTATGTTAGCACGAACTAAAATTTCGGTCTGTTACATTCATGTCTGGGGAAAATAAACCCCCATGCTCTTGCAGCGCTTCCTGACTTACAAGGTTTGATCCGGGACAGCAATAGCTGGTCCCCTTCCGCGAGACGAAAGATGTCTACGCGGGTCCTCTCGTTGTCGAATCCCATTCCAAACGAATAAAGCGGAAAACACGAGAAAGCCAAAACAGATGCAAACCATACTAAAACTCAAGCGTCGGAGCCGGTCAGTAGAGTCGACCGAACTCCGCGCTGCCGAAGTCAAACTGATCTGTCGAGACGACGCGGTAGTCGTCGCTTCAAAATTTTCTGCCATGTTGGAGCATGGCGATTTTGTCGCCATCCAATCGGCGACGTTCTTTTGACGCCCACTTTTTTGAGGTCAAGCCCGGGCGCCCAATCGGAAAATTCCCCAAATTTCATTTTTGACAGCTATCGTAAACCCTGGGACCCCGTTAGAGAGAGTCGGCTTCAATCGAAATCGCCGACATCAAACTTGAACCCTCCGATTACTCGGAGGTCGACCATCTGCGAGTTTTCTTCCAAAATCTCCGATTTTACCCCATCTGTAGTCCCAAATTCTTGTCAGAAACTTGCCGAAAACTCATTACTCAGATCTTTTAAATCTCTTACCTAACTTAGCTGGGTCGTTATCCCCCAAATGTCCCACGAAAACGGTTAAATCACCCGTCAAATATTCAAAATTTTAAATCTTTTCCCCCTACAAAGCATTCAAGATAAGCTAGAATATGTCTTTTCCGCGTTCTGGTTCTCATCCATCAAATTTTTCCCCAGCTAACTCGCCGATTTGAAACCAAATTTCTGCTATTTAGCGAGTTAGCTGCCTCATCCATCACTTAATTAAGCTTATTTGGAGGGCATCTGGGGCTAAATTTTGTCGCCTTATCCATGGATAAACGTGCAAACATTGCACGTTTATATGTTGGCTTACAAGATAAAGCCAAACATTCCTAGCATTCCGAGCTAATGGCTTTCCTAGCTAAATTTCAAATATCCCGACAGGACGTCTTCGGACGTCCCGAAGGGGGGGAACCTAAGAGGGGAATGAGCTGATTTCGCGGTCGTGGGTGCAGCTCATTCCGATGTATCTGTTAACCTATCGGGGGTCCTATTCAGGAACTCCCAGGACCCATGAGAGGGCCCTAAACCTACCCCCCGTCTCTCCTAATCCTATGTGTCCAGTCCGTCCGTAAAACGTAGAAATTTAATAGAATTTTACATGTCCGTCCTCGTCTGTCCTGTTTTTTGTATTGTCCTACGTACTACATATATATATATATATATATATATATATATATATATATGTATACATATTTTATCCATATATACACACACATACACATGTCATACACTACTCATGAGCACACATTACACATGAGACACACAGGCGACCTGAGCGACAGAAAGGTCGCTCAAGTTCACACTAGAAACATGCAGAACCACAACAACAACGACAACAACAACAACAACGACAACAACAACAACAGCAACATCAACACAACAGCACAGCAACACACACACATATATATACACATATACAGTCACGGCGACAGCAGCGACGACAACCGACCAAAAGAAGTCGGTTAGAGAGAGTGGAAAAGAAAAAGAAGAACGAAAAAGAAAGGCACGGGAAGGGAGTCGGGACAGGGGGTTCCCGAGGGAATTTCGAGGGGCTGGGGCGAAATTCGGTCCCAGGACGAAGAACGGGGCCGAACGATACCAAACACGAGGGGGGTAGACGCAGTGGCGGGTCGGGGCCCAATTTTGGGTTCCGACATACATTAGTATACGGGGTTTCAGCGGGCTCTCCCGTGCTAACGGCTGGACGGAGCGACGCCCGCCGGGCATCGTTGAACTCGCCTTGGGAAGGCGATTCAGACGAGGGGTGTTTTCCCTACCTTAACGGCAGCGGGTGGAGGGGCACTAAAATCACGACTGTTAAAGATCGTTAAAGAGAGTGTCGGCAAAAAGTGGGGGCGCATTTTCGGCCGTCCCGGGTTAACGGGGCGCCGGACGGAGACCCGCCGGGCATCTTTGAAGATGTCTCGACGCGACGAATGCAATGAGGGGCATTATGCCTACCTTTGAGTTGGGGTTAAATTTTCGGTCGGTCTGTACCCACCTGCAGTCGGTAGGCCAAATTGGGGGGGCACATTATCGGTCATAAGAGGCTAACGCGAAGGCGGACAAAGACCCGCCGGATATCGTTGTGCTCGCCAGGAGCAGACAAATAAAATGAGGGGTCGCACGAGCACGTTTAGGGTCTGTGGTCAAATACGGAGTTGGTACAAACTGAAGGAACGTTCTGTTGAATTTTCGTGGTGCATTATAAAGCAAGGAAGTAAGCTATATGGCAGCGGGAGGACTGGTCCGATCGAGACTCGCCTGGCCTCGTCAGATGCCTAAATGGATACACTACTTAGCAACACGCGTACTTCCAATCAATGATCCGATGGTTACCAGAAAAACCAGTTGTTAGGGTGTGGGTCAGGCAATTTTGGGCGTCAACGGATGCTATAAAAACAAAGGTTCCGATACGGTGGGGGGCGGGAAAATAGACATACCGAGACACGAAGATCACGCAATACACATACATATGCATAATTATATTTCCATATAGGCCTATACCAGGTCCACTCGGAACCCTGGTCACCAGCCAAACCTAGCGTAAGTATTGGCTGTTAATTGAATGTTCACCTATTTGTCCCCAGGATATCTCGTGAAATCCTCCAGCGATTTGCGATGTCTTGGGCTCGTTCGAGAGCCCTGAAAATTCTCTACCGAAAAGTACTCGGGGCATTTCCGGTAAATCTGAACCGTTGGACGGTTACGGGCCGATAAACAGGCCCGAGGTCCGTTATTTCCGAATAATCGGAAACTACCGTAACCCATTTGTTTCAGCTTACTTTTGCGACCATTAAGCCATGGTTCGCTCAAACCAGGTAAACTTGATGGTCTTGATTCTGATCACTTCCCTTCCCCTTAGATTGTCAAAGGCCTCCTATTCCCGGACGGTCTAAATTTTGATATTTCAATGGGGAACTAGGGAGAAGCAGTCGAGTTCCGTTGAGATTCCCTATTTTGCTGCCAATTCGAGGCTCTTTCCTATTTTTTTCTAGATTTGTGCCTTCACCCTAATCGAACTTCTTGAGTACCTAAGTGGGCTCGTCCCAAAATGATACACAATTATGATATACACGTACAATGGTACAAAATCATATCAATAGCAAAAGTAGATCAATGACAAGGTAAATAAATTAAAATAGCAAAACAATTGTCGATAACCATGGCACCATGCAACCCATGAAAATCTACCTCACTTAAACTATGCCTGGTTCCATTTGAGGTGCGTTTGAGTAAATTTGCCGTCGAAATCATGTCGATAGGAATAAAAAGACACGTAACGGGCCGGAACGGGCCTGAAAAAAAAAAAAAAAAAAAAAAAATTACATATAGCTAAACCAAAACCTAACTATGAGTATACTTATACGGGAGAAAAAGAAATTAAAAGGGTCGCGAATATTATATTTACGGGCACTTAGCCAAGAAGGCACGGCCTATTAAGAACGGAGTGGTGGGCCGTTGACACGAACGCAAAAACAAAATAGCACGGCCACAATCCACAACATTTCCGATCCCCCCCCCCAAACCAGCTCACCAGGAGCCTCAACAAAGGACAGGAAGCGGACAACAAAAGCGGCGGACCAATACGGCTTCTTATTATTACCTTAACTATTCTACGGGCTTGTTTTATATAACATCACTAACACCTGTCTATTAAGCTAAGCCTCCCTATCCACACTTACATGCTTGAGTCCGATCGGTAGACGACCATTCATTCGCAAAGCCAAAACAAAAGTAGCAAAAGAAATAAGCTAGTAGGTGAAACTGTAAAGCAAAACTAAAAGGCGACAGAGCAGGTCTGCAAACCGACCGCACTCTGCGCTGTCGAAGTCAAACTGAACGCTCGAGGGCTCGATTGGTTCTGCTTAAATACTTTAATTTTCGCAATTAAGTAAACTTTCTTATGGGGACAAATTTTGCTAAATTTTGGACCATTTTAATGTCCAAATTCTATATAATTAAATTGATTTACGGCCATTTTATATAAAACTCTTATAAACTTAATATAAAGTTTCTACAAACTACTTGTTTAAATTATAAATATAACAACAAGGATTCTCTGTGGAATCCATAGCGCGTCCTTTAGTTTATTCTCGACCTTAAAGTGACCTTTATTTTACAAGTAAACGAAATGCCTATCCTTAATACGGCTTCTGTATTACTTTATAATTTTAAATTTTCCACCTAATTTCTATATAAAGTTTATATTAACTCAGTGTTTAATTAACCGTGTGTGGAACTTTTAATATTAAGCTAAATTTAGCTTAATATTAACTTGCTACAATAATATTTACTTAAAGGCTTTAGTATCCAGTGGTCCAAGCGACATTAAGATAATTTAATAGAAAACTCTAAATTTTATATAAAACTCGTATCAACTCTTACTGATAAGAAGTTTCTCGAAACTTCTACTACTAACAGCCAAAACTTTATATAAACTTCATATAAAGTTTGTATAAGTTATATTTAGACTTGAAACCTATCTAGTTTGTCTAACAGCTTAAAGCTTGACGGTCCGAAGTAAACCAAGCTGCAGTCCTAATCAATTTCGTATAAAAGCGTTACTGATGATGAGAAGCGGCTTATGTAAACAAACAAATCGAAAGAACGCGGAAAGAAGGTCCCATTCCCTCAATGATAGCCAAACTGCCAGGCGAGCCTCAGATTCGGACTCAGCGTGTCCGTCCGAGTGTTTTGATAATCAACAGGTCCAACAAAAGGCAAAAGGGAACGGTGGGCTCTCGGGCGAGCCCATCATAAATATTATAAATTATTAAAGTGTTTCACGCGGCCTCCGCGGGCTCGGGCTACCTTTCTGTGGGGTGTTAGATATATATTTGTATCGGATTTGACAAGGGGAATCTAATGATGGGTTACACGCCTATCGGGCTATGATTTCTGCGATTTTCATGGCAAAGGGTACCCAAAAGTGGACACAGCGGGACTGTTCCGGCCTCAAACGAAAGACTCTGTTCCAGGGAACCAGGGAATCTAATGGCGCAATATATATACAGTACTCGCCAGAAATGAATGCTGTTCGTTCGATGTTCGCTCGAAGTTCGTTCGATGTTCGCTCGATAAATTCAAAATTTTGTTCGAATTTTGTTCCAGATTTGTTCGAAATTTTGGCGCACTTTTTTAAATTTGTTCGAAGTTTGTTCGAAAAGTGTTCGAGAATAATTAAACTTTGTTCGATTTCTGTTCGATGTTCGTTCGTTCGAAATGTGACACTCATTTCTGGCGAGTACTGTACTTGTGTGCCAATTAATCGTCAAGTTATTTCATTTTGTGTGATTTAGTTTTTATACGTACACGGTTATTTGTTAATAAATCCGTGGATCCTGATCGGATATCCACGGAAAGACCGTAAAATTCTCTATCAAAAATGTTAAATCCATAAATTCCGATTTCTCAACGGTTCCGGAGTTATGGGCCGGGGCCGGAACATTCAATTCCGAGTTTTCGGAATTGACATTTTCTTTTAGATTTATCAGCTAACTTAGCCAGCGAAAAAAGAACGCTGGTAGCTGATAAAATTTAAGTTACTGCAGTTTACCAGTGTACTTCCTAACTTTGAACACTGGTAAATTATTGATAGTTTGCTTTTCTTACTAATATTTTCAGGAAATTTACTCATTTGCTGTTCGTTATAGGGCGAACAGCCACAATTTTTGTGGTCCTCATTTGTGAGGACGGTCGTGACGGGTTTCCGTCGCAACCAATCTTTTCTTCCAAAAATCGGGTGATTTCGCGCTCCTACCATGCAGGGCAGGGCTGTTCTGATACTTATCGATGCGTTCGGGTAGTCGTATCATCCTATTTATTCGCGGGGCGGATATGGCAAGCGCTCGCCAAACCCAAATATTCCTACCTATAAATACACTAGCTTCCTATGCGTAAAATCGTTAACTTTCCTCTAAAAAATTCGACCCAATCAAAAATGAGTTATTCACGGACATATATACCTCAACAATTACAATTACCAAGGATACAACAAAGTATTGCGATTATCATACAAATGGCATAAGATTGCAACGAAATTACATACGAATAGGCGATTTTACGGCCTTAATTGATAAAACAAAATCAGTATAATTACGGTACAATGAATGCATATACTGCAACAAATCTGATATACATGATCAATATACTCAAATTATCAATTCAAAAATACATATATATATACGAGGATAATGGTTCTAATAGGTTCGCAACAATTAATAACTCCATGTTACAGCGATACAGAATAATCATGTCAATGGGTGCCTTTATGGCAAAACAATCAATATGATGCAACGAAATAATAATATTCAGATCAAATTGCCAATGAGTGCCTTTATGGCGATACCAACGGCATATAATACGACAAACATCAGTTACGACAGTTATCCATTCCTGACATAGTAATGCTATCCAAACGGATCATAAAAATGTCGGCGGTCCAGACCGAAGTGCTAAAAATACATAGTTACGTAGCGAACTATTGGGCCTAGTGATTCCTGATTTATTCCGATTACATATATATAGTGATTTCATGCCTTACGTTGACAATTACCTATATAGTGAGGGCTTACATATATTTATAGATACGAAGGCTAGCAGTCAAATTCGTAAACGTTGGCCACTAGTATGTGGCCAGGATTAACATATCTCTTAACGATCCAGCATGGATCTGACAGGCAATATAGTGCTAGTATTTTTGTTTTAGGACGACACGGTAGCTTCTCAAATTACGAGTTCTGGCCGAACTCCTTCAAGCGCTGGTGTTGCGCCAGGTGCACAACCTGGTAAGTAATTACGCAGTTTTGCAGTTTTTGGTGATGCACAATCAACAGTAAAAGATTTCTCATATAAAATTTTAAAGCCGTCTGTCTGTATTTCATCAATCGAGCAACATGCTGTTTGTACACGATAGTGCAAAATGCATGGTCGTCCACGTAGCTGTGAACGTTATAGCATTAAGGTGCCTCCCAAAGGTTCAGTAAAATTGAGTGATTCCAAAATTTTGTTTACCAAACTAACATAACTGCCACAAATTTGTGATATTCGCGAAGTTGCTCACGAGGAGTATATGTTTACTTTGCCGGTGTTTTACCTGTGTATTTGTGCGGACAACTTTGTATTATAACATAGATCACTATTATGGCTCTGTTTTGTTTATAGATTTTTTTTGAAAGTTATTTAGTACTATTGTCTATTTCAGGAGCCATAATTATCACAAATGTAGCGTCTTCAGCAACATTGTCTGCACTCAATAAATCGATACAGCTTCTAGCGCTAAAATATTCGCGTGACTGCCGCAGTGCATTTGACGAGTTATCTAAGATTTTGCAAGTAAGATTTGAATAGCACATAGCGAAATAAATGTTTGAATTTACTCATCTGATTTTGCTAGTTTCGCTTAGTCCTAAAAGTATATGATAATTTTACAGTTTTATCTGCTAGCTTGAGGATTTTCACGTGCGTTCAAATTCTTTCAGTACAGGGATATATTTTGCAGACTAAGTTTGCATACAAAAGTTCGGCCGTAGCGTGGTGCTTTAGCATGGCCATATTGCCTTTTTGGCTTATATATCAGGTGTGTTGAATGATGTGATTATGTCCGCATACACGAGGTTTCCAACCTCTGTAAAAACGAATTTAACCGAAGTGTGTAGAAAAGATAAGGCCTAAACTAGGGAACTTTATGGCCTTATGGATGTGTAATGGCTTGTCGTTTCGCAAGCATTTTAAATAGTAGGCATCAACGGGCGGTTGATCAGGAATAAGGGTGTGTCGGATTTTGCCTGCAGACGCATCAAATGGATTCTGTAAGGGGCAGGCAAATACTGGCCTATTCATAGTCTTCCAAAAAGTTGGCAATTATGGTGGTCACGTGTTCATTCTGGGGGAAATTTCAAACTGGAGAGAAACAAAATGTCGTTCCATATGCTACATATGTTCAAATTATAGGAAAATTTAAATGTCGTACAAATAACATTTCCAGGCTATAGAACAGCTATTAGCATTAGAAATAGTAGTAATAAATACTTAAGAAACATTTATTATACCGAAAGCGTGAATTTAGGGACAGTAACAAATCATGGATTTAGTTCAACAAGTGGTTTCGAGCAAGAGGGGAGGGATGAGCATGAGTATTTGTACAGTGGGCATGTCAGACCAACCCCTTCACCCTCTTCACTGTGGACAGGCCAAATGTAGCTGACTTCTCAGACGATCGAGCGAATGGCTGGAAACTGAAAAATTATCTGCATTCTACATGCAGCTGTAAATAAAGCCATTATCGGTTCTTACTACCTGGCAAAAATTTTAGCTTTCTTCGAAAAAACATCTCCAGGCTACATAAAAACTTAACAAATTTTTTTACATAATCTTTTGTGGATTTGAAAAATTCGATTAAATGAAGTATAAAAACTCGTTGACTAATAAGTTACATACGTTTAACCTCTACACAGCGACATTTTACAGCGTTTCTGATGCTTTTAACAATAATTATTCAATTTAACAATTTTAGTGTTTATCGTGTAACACAGTGAATTTTAAGAATTTTTACATCTTGTAGCGGCTGGTTCAACAAAGGGAGCGGTTTTCGGTTCACGCCCCCCCCCCCGCAGGATTGGTGTAGAAAGGGAGCTCGGCTCATGCGCAGTTGCAAAATTTTCAGCTAACGGAAAAGCCAGCTATGTTTATATAGGTAAATATGTGCATTATTTGTATGAATGTCACTTTAAGGTCTACGAACTGTCAGTAGGCGGTACATGGAGTAACCTTGAAATTTCTTGGGTGATGCATACCACATGTCTGCTGGATGCCGGCGATTCTTTCAATTTACCTGGAGGTGTCTGGACTACACAATTTAAGTCTACCTCCCGTAAAATATGCAATACCTAATACCGAATTCTTTGCATGAGCATAACACTGCAGAATATAATTGTTATTCAGTCTATGTTTACAGAAAATACTTGCTTGTCGAGCGGAATTAGTTAACTACGATCGTAAGCAACGTGTAACAGCAGGCTCTCTGTCATCATATTCTATTTCGGAAGATTCCAGTGCTGGAACGTTTGGTATTACTGATTCTGGTATAACATTTCAGTCAGTAAGAAACGTTAGGTAAGAGTTTTCGGTGTACATTTTTTTACCGATAAAGAATATTGTTTTTAGGATTTTTCACAAGTACTTTGATCTTATTTCTCAGTCATGACAGATCAGCATACATAGCTTTGCTTTCCTTCAAACATTTTTAACTTGCCAAAGGCAACCATTGTAAAGGTAAAACCAGTTGTCGGTTAATGTTTATGGTCGTTATGACCGAGTCGCATGTATACGACTTATTACAACATGCCTAAAACATAATATTTAGCATGGCACCCGAACCCTTAATGGCATGCCAGTGAAGTGTAGAACCCTTGATTGGTTAGGTTAGCAAGATGTTACAGTACGCGTCAGAAATAACTGTCGCATCTCGATCGAGCGAGTTCGAACGAGTCGCAAGCGAGTGGTCCGCTCGAAATTTCGAAACTATTTAAATTAATAACAAATCCTATTTTAAAACAAATTTATTTAGAGTGAGTCGCGAGCGATTCTCGAGCCGGCGACTGTTATGTCTAACGAGCACTGTAATTGCCCGTTGAACCAAATTTTGGTTAGTTTAAGTCAGAAATTTTAGTTTCTTTGCCATAGTAGCTTTTGAAGTGGTCGATAGGTATGAACAGTGTTTAACCACAATGAGTCTGGATCCCGCCATTCGTTTATCATACAAATTTTTTTATCAGGAATATTGCCGAAATCATTCGAGCTTAAAGATGTTTCATATTTCATGTCATACGAAGCGAAATTATTTCGCGTGATAACGTTTATATTTTTCACATTGATTTCAGGATCCGTACATCCAAACTCATAACGCAATGTGGGGCTAGAAATTGAACCGAAACTTATATATTAGTTACCAAGCCAAAAATTGTCGTACAAAACAATATAGGTCTGAATTCAATTCTGTGGGATAAATATAATAACTGTTAACGCAACATGTGTGCTGTTCCATCAATGCCCGCTGAACGAAGATTCCATGTTCAGATGTATTTTCAAAATTTGTTCGAAGATTTTATCACACATTTTTAATAAGTTAGATATATGGTCAAAGTTTGCTAGAAAACTATTTGATACTTGTTTGTGGATAAATGAATTATTTTTGGTTTTTTTTGGAGTTCTTTTGATTAGAATTGTGTAGTATTTGGCGAGTACTATAATAGTATTGTTTGCCGATATGAGTGAAATATCACACCAGTTTAAAAAAAGCATCTCAGTGGTACTATAGTTAGCATGAGTCTTGTAGTGGTAAGTGAACAAAAACATAAGATTTTAATACGACTAACCTTATTATACTGCGGACGGCTCGCAGAACTAGTTGTGATACTGAAAATCTGATAAGTTTATCGTTTAATACACATCTGTAGCGAAGTTTTAAATGTGAATATATTTTATTCAGTGAATTTCATAATAGGAACAGTTTTTTCGTTAAATGATTTCTTGTTTCTCTTTATTGGAGTTTGAGTCTCAATGTTACCATTTTGGAGGTTTCGATTTTAACTAGAATTTTGGCAGTTCGACTTTGGAGAAAAATTCTTAAACACACTCATGGTTACGAATTCAAAATTCTTGAATTTTACCCTCCGATATAACAAAACATCATTAAAGCCGGTTTTTTTCAAATTAGTGAAAGAGAAGTACATAGAGGGACATATGGTTAAACGAGCGTTGCATACTCGTAGCCTTGAATTTATTATACTTTTCCCAAGTTGGCCTCGGGTTACGAAGTCCAACTTGTTTACACTCAAAAGCTGTAACACTGTAAATAATATAAACATTATTTTGTGGAATATTAACTCACTCTACATCGTAATATTGTATTAATATTGTATTTTGGTGACATTTCAGTTGTGTAAAAATAATGGTCCCTTTTCAACACGTTTCGCTCTTGTTTAAAGGTCTGCTGCTTCGATACGCTTCATATTGTTGAGAATAATGGTTATTATTAGCCTCAGCAGCGTCCGTACTGAACTGGGGATTTCAGCCCTTTATAAAAGTATCGTGGTGGACGGGATATCCAACTGGGAACACCAAAAATAATTTTGTGAGTACTACTAGCCTTTACGAGTAACAAAATTATACCCCATCATGTGACTTATCAGAAAACGTCATATATATGTAACGTAACGACTGGCTACAACTACTTTTCTGGCTTCTCAAAATAGTGGGGCTCATATTTCGATTTCCTCAGATTCCACCAGTATTATGCTTCCAGGTACTTTCTACACGACTAAAAATTACGAGTTTTGTTTCTAATGGCTAAAAATACACGACCTTTTCTCTATTTTGACACAGCGGAGCAAAAAATTACTAAATTTTCTTATTATGTAAGCACAATTTCAATCAGTTGCTAAACTACACGTTTTTCATGGTTTCTCACAATTACAATAAATTTCTTTAAGGGCCCCCATTTCAACTTGGGAACCCTCAGGGGAATTATGGGGAATCGCGCCGAGGTATTTTCAGCTGCTGTACCAGTTCCTAACTGGGGGACCCCCAGCTCATGCCCCAGGTATATAGTAGTTGGGAGAATCTAGCTTCATATTCATACATGCACGAGGTTCAAGGTCCCAGAGGGTTACTCGGTGCTTGGTGGGAGGGTTTCTGCCTCCCAGGGAGACCATTCGGTCGGTAGGATGGAGATAGGCCGGGGGGAATTTTTTAAATTTTTTGAGACTCAAAATCTTTTGTAATTTATGGCAATAGTCTTCAATTTTTCCAAGTTTCCAACGTTTTTTGCCAATTTTTACCAAAATTTTCCACTTTTCACTTAACCAATTTCTCCAGGGTGGGAATAGGTGGGTCGCATCAGGAGGGATAATTCACCCTCCGTATGTAGGTTTTTATTCCAAATAATGAAATGTTTCAGCGAATTTCTTCTCCGTGTGGAAAAATTTGAACATTTTTGAGCCATAATATGGGACAATTAACATATTCCAATAGAGAAACATTTTGGTAATTCCTTATGTGCCAATAAATGTATATAAGAGACCTGGGGAGGCCAAAATTTACCTCTGACAATGAATTGGAGGAACCTGGCGAGGACTAAATACCTGACTCACCCTATCCTATTTCGAAAAGCCAACACCAGAGGAAGCTTAATATGTCGGCAGGACGTCTCCCTTCCGCGAAGACTCAATTCGTTAAATTATCTGAAGACCGGAGCTAAACTGCGGCAACCAGAAATAGCGTTATGGCTGAACTGTCTTGACATGTGAAAGAACTTTTAATGCTAATACAAGTAAAGAGCACAAAACTGCGATGTACCAGTGTGTTATCTGCAATTATACTGTATTTTAGCGGCGGAAAATGTTACGGATGCATTGTTTCAAGTATCGAACATTGTGTTCTACTGCTTCGTGGATTAGCTGTTGACGAAAATATGCGACTTGTTTTAGGGCAACACAAGGTATTATTTCTAAACACAGTCAGTTTTTGTGTTCAAATTTATGTTTTGAAAAATTTTTATCCTATCATATGTCGGTGTGTATATTTTGAATGGTTACAGTACTCGCGAGAAATGACTGTCGTATTGATTGTTGGTCTTTCGAGACTCGAAGTTTGTTCTAAGAATAGAATTTTGTTATTAATTTTAATGTTTTCGAGTGAACCACTCGGTCTCGGCTTGCTCAAGCTCACTCACGACTCGCTCGAAATTCGCCAGCCATTTGTGGCATGTACTGTAACGTTTTATACTGTTAGTCCACTATTTTGCTTGTATGGAACGTTCAGAATATTTTCTAAATTATAACTGGTCTTTCGTGATATACAGTTGTACTTGCCGAAAATTATTGCCTCTCGCGTGAAACGATCCGTCAGCAGGACAAAATGCGCTCCACAATGCTTCCATACGCAAACTGCGACACAGTCTATGTAGCAGCTCCTCGTTGAAATTGAACTGCTTCTTGATCCGATTCCCCTCGCTGTTCTAATAAATACTATTCGCGAAAATATTAATATATGTGATCTTCATGTGTTCCAGCTACCAAAATTTTTAGCCGAAGTAGATTTCGATAACAGTTATCAGAACATAGTGAAACGTAGTGGAGATTGTGTGTTGCAGAGGTGAAATCTTTTAAATTCTGTTTATGTGTGTGTGATCGGCCATAACTCGGGAACGCCTTAACCGATTTTCATGATCTTGGGCTCATATTCGAACCGAGCGTTTTTGATTTGGTGTCTGGTTCCACGGTCAGGGGTCAAAATGCGGGTGTTTGGCCACATTTTACTCCATTTTAGTACCTTTCACGGAAGCAAGGTTATTTTTACCTTAACTTTCGAATTTTTTCTCTGGAACTTTTTCATGGTGTTATTTCATATTAAAATGATAAATGCCGATGCCTTTTTTTTGTTTTTCGATTAAGGGTCCGGTTCTGGATTTATGGGGTTTGAGATACGGGGATATGGCGTCCCAATGTTTCCTCGACCCAAAATTTGAAAATTTGTTCTGACGTCTTGGGCGGCTGATAAGTCTTACCTGGGGGTTTTGGGCATGGGAAACTCAATGCCGTTATTGGTTTTGCTCTGTGACCAATGGTTCAATGGGTACGGGGGTATGGCGCCCCCATGATTCGGGTCAGAGGTCAAAATGATGGTTTCTCACCCCATTTTAGTAACCTTCACGGAAGCAAGATTATTTTTATCTTAACTTTCGACTTTTTATCTCTGGTTAGTTTTATTACATAGTAAAATGATAAAGCCGATGCCTCTTTTTTGTTTTTCTATTACGGCTCCAGTTATAGAGTTATGGAGCTTGAGGTATGGTGCCCCGATGGTTCCCCGACCCAAAATTCGAAAATTTATTTTGAGGTCCTGGGCGGATTAAAAGTTTGAGTTGGGGGGTTCTCGTGGAAAACTCATTGCCGGTATTGGTTTTGCTCTGTGACCCATGGGTACAAGGGTATGGCGCCCTCAAGGTTCGGGGTCAGAGGTCAAAATGGTTGTTTTCACCCCATTTTAGTACCCTTCACGGAAGCAAGGTTTATTTTTATCTTAACTTTCGATTTTTTTTATCTGGATGATTTTGTTTTTTAGTAAAATGATAAATGCCGATGCCTCTTGTGTTTTTCGATTAAGGCTCCCTTTCTGTATTTATGTTTGAGGTAAGGAGTGTGGCGCCCTAATAGTTCCTCGACCCAAAATTTGAAAATTTGTTCTGACGTCTTGGGCGGCTGATAAGTTTTATCTGGGGGGTTTCGGGCTTGGCGAACTCATTTCCGGTATTGGTTTCGCTCTATGACCCATGGTTTAATGGGTACGGGGTATGGCGCCTCCATGGTTCGGGTCAGCGGTCAAAATGCGGGTTTTTACCTCATTTTATTCACCTTCACGGAAGCAAGCTTATTTTTATCTTAATTTTCGAATTTTTACCTTTGGTTGGTTTTATTTCGTAGTAAAATGACAATTGCGAATGCCGCTTTTTTGTTTTTTATTAAGGCTCCGGTTCTAGAGTTATGGCGTTTGAGGTATGGTGCCCCAATGGTTCCCCGGCCCAAAATTCGAAAATTTGTTCTGACGTCCTGGGCGGCTGAAAAGTTTCACTTGGGGGTTTTAGGGCATGGGAAACTCATTGCCGGTATTGGTTTTTCTCTGTGACTCATGGGTAGGGTATGGCGCTGCCAAGGTTCGGTGTTGAGAGGAAAATAAATGTTTTTTACCTCATTTTAGGACGCATGACGAAAGCAAGTTTATTTTTATATTAACTTTCGAATTTTTCTCTCTGGTTGGGTTTATTTCATGGTAAAGCGGTGAATGCCGATGCCTCTTTTTGTTTTTCGATTACGGCACCGGTCATGGGGTTTGAGGCACGGCAAACTCATTGCTGGTGTTGATTTTGCTCTGCGATCTATGGTTCTATGGGTACGGGGGTATAGCGCTGCCATGATTCATCGATCTAAAATTCCTAATTTTACTGTTACGCCCTGGGAGGCTGACAGCCTGGGTTTTGGGGCATGGTAAACTTATTGCCGGTGTTAGTTTTGTTCTAACTTGTGCGGTATTGTGTGATATCCATATATAGCATATCGACGTATGCTATCGAGAGCTAACTGGCTGTGTACGCAAACGGCGCAATTTCGATAGAGTTACTAGTTATTTATTTCATACTATCTTATTGACATGCCATTCTAAACATAACTTCTGCATAACCGTCTGCGATTGCTTTTATTTAGTTATCTGCAATCTGAAAATCATGCAAACTAGTGAGTTCGAACTAATTTTCTGTTGTTCGAGACGGTTACACTGTCAAATGTTTCGAATCTTTGCATGCACGCGAAATTCTAAGGAATTAATTTTTTAATGCAGTGTAAAAAACATAATTAATATTATCAGAGTGTAGGGTAACGTACCGGAGATTGTGTCTTTCAGGGGTGAAAGCTGTTAAATTCCGGCTCTATGTGTGTAAGAGTGTGTCTGATCGGTCATAACTCGGAAACGGCTTAATCGATTTTCCTTAGCTTGGGCTCGTTGGAATTGGCATAATCGATTTACCAGTCTTTTTTGATTTGAGGTCTGGCTCCGGAGTCAGAGGTGAAAATAAGGGTTTTTATACCACATTTTAGTACCCTTCACGGAAGCAAGGTTATTTTTATCGTAACTGTCGAATTTTTTTGTGTGGTTGGTTTTATTTCATAGTAAGATGATGAAAGACCGATGGCGCTTTTTCGATTAAAGCTTAGGTTAATTGCTTTGCATACAGGGGTTCTTGGGATGGGAAACTCATTTCCGGTGTTAGTTTTGTTCTAACTTATGCGGTATTGTGTGATATCCATATATAGCATATCGACGTATGCTATGGTGAGCTGATTCGCTGTGGACGCAAAAGGTGTAGGTGTACCTATACTTCACAACGCTCTGCAATCTTGATATAGTTACTAGTTATAAGTTTAGCAAAGCAGGAAGCCCGTCACATTTTTCAAATTATGGAAATTTTATCCGTAATTCTTGTAGATTACATCAAACGCCAAGCTTTAGTTTCATTTAATTTGTCTGTCTGGATTGATTGCGATTCAGTGTTACAAAGTACCTACGCTGGTAATAAACGACATACCATACTTTTGACGATTATATGAGTATGAAATACATATGACTCGTCAATTAATATTCTAGTTATGCAGTTTTATTCTATATATTGGCATGATCTTATGTGCCGTCATAATTATTTGCAGTACATTGTCGGCCAGCTGTTTGACCTGAATCTACGCGAAGGACCCATACGCTTGCGGCGCCAAACACGAGATCTCATTTCCGCGTTAACACGAGATACTCCTGATCCAGCACAGCAACTCAATAAACTGATTTACCGATGTGTTCACGATACGATACTGCTGCATCGTGGCACCGACAGTGGTATCGTCAGCGGCACTGAAATGGTAATTATACTCAGCAATATTTATCTGTGAAGTCGATATTTGATATTGTCGCTATAAAATCCAGTATCTGGACACATTGCTGCACTTAGAACGTGGGAACTTTTTTGTCATAATGATTTAATACCTCAATGTATAAACTGAAGGTCGTTTCGTTTTTCAAGCAGATACTCGACTTAAGCACTTTTTATGTGGCAAATCCGTTTACTGTCGCCGCCATAACTTGCAACCTTCTTTTAAACAAAGAATTCTCGAATGGTCATCGAACCGGGTCGAACTGAAAAAGTCTTTCGTGCAACCAAACAATGGCAAGCGAATTCATTATTTAATAATTTTTTTTAAATAAATCTCACGAATTGTTACTGAACGTATACCGAACACAGGATTTCTTTGAACATATGACTTGTGGATTAGCTTTGGTATAAAAATTTGAAAAGTGTCAAGTTATTCTCGACAAACATCAAACATGTACTCAACGAATATTTCTATTTCTGATAAAAGGACTTTGTCATTGAGGGAAAAATTTAATTGTTTTCTGTGTGGATTAAATAAGCCAAGCGTATGAATTCTTATTAGTCGGAATACTGTTCAAATTTCACGTTGCCGGTTATTGGATTTTTAAGTTAACACGCATAACTCAACTTTGGCTGAGCGGATTAATTCTCATAATAATATAGTTGAATCTTTGAAAAATCTATTTGTGCTGTTTAGTTAGACACGATAGCTATTTCAACATCTCCGCCCCCCTTGAAAAATTGAATAAGCTAGTCTATTAGGGATATTTTCTAGTGTGTCTTTTAACTCGCATATTTATAGCCACTATTATATGAGACATTTTGTGTTTTGCCCCATTATCGTATGATTTTATGTAACTAACACGTTTTGCGTTTCCATCGCATTAATGTGGCACATCGTTTGACCACATCGATGGTTTGTCGTTAAGACATAGTACTATCGCAAATTGTATTCACGATTCTTACCAGCGAGTTTCAAGCTTCAAAATTGGTAAAATTTGTAATCTGATTGCGTTCGAGCGACTTTCCACATATATTTTTGTATGTACCGTATAATCGTATTCTTCCACAGATCCTGTGGTTCCCACGAAGCCGCTTCATTCTGTTTTTGTAGCATTTTACGTTGATAGACTTGCGTTTAATAGTAATATTGCGTGTTGCGCGGCATGGGTTTGCAGATATTCATAGTTGGCTATAAAAGTCGAGTGAATGTCAGGCAGGGATATTATATTTAATAAATTCTATACAGTTGGCTTAAAATTTGCGAAAATAATCAGCCGCAATAGCTGACAAACTAATACCTTCGCCGCTTTGTTTACCTGATGTAATACCAAATACTTACTTTAGCAAACACTCTTTTAGACACCTTCGTTTCCTTACCCTAGCTATCTTGAGCTGTTGGTACGGATACTGCGTCACCCAACTAGCATTCACATATGAAGCGTATTGTATGTCATTGCGTACATATTATAAAATGGCAAAAAACTGAAATCAAGATTTTACGTTTGAATAAAATTAGCAAATTCTGTGAATTTGCTACGGTTTGGGGGTGTGGTGCAATTTTTTAAGCACCGACTATAGTTAGATGAAGATGTGTTTACGGACACGTTTAACCCGACTTAAACATGTTTGGTTCCATTTCCGTTCATTTAAAATCAGTGCTGCAGATTTTAAATCATGGTCAGCAATATTTTTTAACATTGCCATGTGTAGTTCAGCAATAAATGATCTATTTCGCTCAATCTCGCGTGCAGTATTCGCCAGAAATGAGTTTCACCTTTGAACGAACACACGTCGAACAGAAATCAAACAAAATTTATTGTCGAGCACTTTTCGAACAAACTTCGAACAAATTTATAAAGGTGTGACAAACTTTCGGACAAATCACGAACAAAATTTTTAATTTATCGCACGAACAGCACCCATTTCCGGCTAGTACTATAGGTGATGTCAATTTTGGAATAAATCTCTGTGTAAAGACACTGTGCTCATTTTTAATAAATTTATTTACAATAAGAAATTGTCTACAACTAGTTTGAAATCCTAAAATGTAGTGCACACATCTTTATGCGTACGTGCGGCAATGAGGATTAATATAGTCATTTAAATGAAACTGCGTTATCAAAAGTATATTATTGTCAATCTGTGCGTTGTTTTTGGTGCTATGATGTCATTGATGAAGCACCATTCGGTTTTATAGGCTGCATCTGTGCAAAACGAGCTTGAATTATTAGCAGCATTCATTCGTCTAAACGATGCTTGCTGGGAGGATCACATTCGAACCGGTGAGATAAATTTACTGTTTTTGTTGTTACATATTTTTGTGACGCGACACTTCTGTCCTAGTTGTTCATCTTTGTTGAGCAGTAGCTTGACTGCACTCGTTATATGATTTATTCGTTATTTTTCGTGAAATTGATAGGGTTTTGTACTAACTCTATATATTGCGGCGACTGTTTCTTTGTTAAACCGTTGAAGTACAGTTGCAATCAGAATAATTAAGTGCTTAAAAATCGAATGCAGACGAAATCGATCGAAATCGCAATCGATTGATCTTCGTGTAGACGAAATTTGTTGAAAATTAAACGCAAACTAACATTTTTATTAAAAAATATTTTTTCAACACAATCGAAATTCGTTAAATTAAACGTGAACTAACATTTTTTATTAAACTGTTTTTTTATTTTGACGAAATTCGTAATTTAATCGACTTTCGTTTAAAGGATCGATTTTCGTTTAAACGCAAACGATCGAAATCTAACGAAGATTCGGTGGATTTTTTAGCACATAATTCTCATTGTAACTATAATTGTTTTTTTACTACAAAGTTGTCTACAGCTTGGACGGGTGGTATTTTTGGTAGAGACGGGTGATATCAGGAGGGACTAAGCTATGAGCTTCTGGTGGTACTAAATAATATACCTGGCCCTTCGTGGGAAAGTCGGCCGAACGAAAAACGCAGAGAAAAAAGTTTTTTACACAAAACTAAGAAGGTGTGCATTGCGGCGTACTTTGCGGATGCCGCAACCGTTGATTTTATTGATTATTACTCGCTCACTGTGATTTTGTTTCTCGCTCATAACCTGCATTTGCTGATTTTGCGAGTAATTTCAAAACATTGTTGATTTAGTTTCGCTTTTTAAATCGTATTTCGTGATTGTCCGTTTGTGCCGAGTATGTAGTAAGGTTATACCAATGTAATATATACTGTTTCAGCGTTTCTTTTATTCATTGAAAGCCTTCGCAGCGAAAGATCCGGTGTTTTGGAAACAGTCACACTACCTTGCCTGCGTATGATACAATGGCTCATGCTGCCAGCAGCAACAGGCGTTGTTCCAGCCTCTGAAACTCCAATGAAAACTACCAAGGTGAACAATGCTTCTTAAAATGCACTGTAGAAAAATTTATATGATATAAAGATTATTTTTTAATTATCGTGCTATAAACACAAAAAATGAGATGACGGTTAAAATTAATAAAAAAGTTGTGATCAGGTTCTTAAGTGGTGCATCTGTTTACAATTGTCAACGTTGCTGGAAAGTAGATTTCGGTATTACCAACACACAAGCGAACAGTGAATTTATCGTTTCTATTTCGTCGACTTAATATTTGTAACTCGTTCTTTAAGATTTTCATTATATTTAATTTTATAGCCGGATGTTGCGTTGTTACCTACGTACTGGATCTCAAGATTTATTTTTGGGTACACTGCATTTTGGCACAATAATACAATTTTTGAGAAAGTTTTTGCGTTCATTCCGCATTTTTCTTGTAGTCACTGAACTCTGAGACAGTATTAATATGAATTAATGCTTATGGATTTTGTTTTTGGGTATGTAATTGAGTTTAATTTAATTGTAGTGTGTTAATGTTTTCCCACTGATACTATTTTTAAATACGGTAAATCATTTTAGTCTGGCAAAGGCAAACAAGCAAAAGTCAAAAAGTCAAAGTCTCCAGTGGACTTGGGTCCGAAGCCGACTGTTAATAAATGGCTGTCGCGACAACAAACCTATGAAGATTGGAAAACTGCTAAGTCAGGTAATGAGTAGCGGTCGACATTACTGATTATTGGAGGTATTAGAAATTTTGTATGAGATATATTTAGATGATAATTTAACTAAAGTTTATGTAATAGCACGTAATATGTTCCACAGAACCGGAAACAGTGGTACAAGAGAAACTAAGCTGGCTGAGAACACTTTTAGTTGTGTCTGTCCAAAATCTGCACTGCTTCGTTCGATTTGCATTCCATAAATATACTTTCCCAAAAGCTAGGTGGCGTTACACCTACTCTCTCCAGCCTGGTGTTCGGGCCCCCTAAGCTATATGTACCCACTGAAGGTCCGCAGCCCAAAATATTTCATAAAAGTCACAAAAATTGATGAAATTCGCAAAATTGACTCGACGGACCTTGGACATAATATATCCAAAAGATTGCGTTTTGTGCACATGTTTATCTGACCATGCATCACCATTTTTTAATTGGTCCAGGGTGCTTTACTTCTGTGACAGTACATTAAAATTTGCAATATTCCATCACTAAAATTATAATTTATGATATCGTCAAACCGCTAGTTTTGTCTATTCTTATCCAAAATAAAAACACAGATAACATTCCTTTACAACAACGCCTTTAACTCGAATGAACTTACAGTGAATCACTGGATAACTAGCAAAATAGCAGAGGAGTTCACTTTAACGCAGCGAGGAAAGCAAGCATGCATTTATTAACTGCACAGCGAGGTAACGTAACAAGCAGGTCGAAATAGTCTCCCTTATCTGGAGAAGCCAGTCCATTAATCCTTTTTTATATGATCTGATCGCCTATGATCTCGGTCGTCGCCCTATAAACGATTCGTTCATTCAACTCACCCATGTGTGTGGTAGATCGGTTTCAAGTGTGTAACCCCTTCAACTTTGCAACTTATCGGTAGCACTTCAAAATCCAGGCTTTATATCAAATATATTATATATTATTTGATGTATTTGGCTGGACGTGATCTGTAATTTTGCTTAAATTTTTGTCAGACTTGCAGATAAAGATGTAGGTCGGTGCAGAAAATGGTGCCCTTAAAGGGTCTTTATATAATCACATTTTTAGAATATCATTAGTAAGCGTTCTTGTTCCTACAAAAGACTTCAACGCTGCTGAAAACGATGTCATGAATGAACCAAATATTCATCTGACAGCCTTTTGGAATGGCACTATTATATGCTCTGGCACCCCACCGCCATGAACCAAACATTATTTCGTGGTGTTAAGTCTAATGAAATAATTGGTTAAACCGACAATTACAAAGCTTCCCAGCCTGATGCTGGAAACGATCGCGTTATTCATTCAAAAGGAGCTATCAACATTGTACCCATTTCGGAATTTTACTTAACGCTCCTCAAGGACCATGCGTGTTTCTTAGTTTTTAAGCTAAAGTTATACTGGTAAGACCGGTCATTACAACGTACTGGAGGTTGCTGAAATCGATGATGCTGTTTATTCAAGCGTACAGTCGCAGACAAAAGCAGGTACACAAAAAGAATCGCAGACGGGTGAACTTGCGTTCATTCACGCCCAGATGCATTTTCCGCCATCCACGTTTGGACGAAGACAAGAAATTGCGCATGATGAAATTGCATTCGTCCTTATTTTCATTCTCCGTCTCTGAATTTTTAGTTTGTATTCGGATGCTGTGTTCCGGAAAGACGTAACCATAACGCCTTTTACCGCATATACCAGCGAAACAGATTGGTCTGCTTCCTCAAACTTATACGGTACCAAAATGTATATTGTTTTCTTTTCTTTGTGTATTAACTAAAACACAACGCGCGTAACGGTGTAAATTATCCTTGCAACAAAAAATTATCTTTGTTGCAAAAAATTTACTCAACGTTCTGTTCAGGCGAAACTTCTCTCGCAGCATTTCAGATTGCGTTATTGAATACACTTCTGTGAAAACATGGCTTTGTTTGGCTAATAATTTTCCATTTCTTTTCTTGTTAAGCTGAGCAATCGTAACTATTGCTAGTCGATTTGCTGTATTTAGAATGCTCAAAGAAGCAGCAGGAATCGGCTCGTTCGTATTTCCTCATGGAAAAGTATGGTCGCAGATGGTTGAACAAAATGCCTGGAAGTAAGCAAATGAAATCTTAGTTGAAGTGATTGTTACACGTGCAGAAGTAATTTGATCCAAATATCATGGTAAAGTTAGATAAATTTTTATGCTATGCTTGAGATTGTATTGTTTCAATCTTAAGGATTTGGTTGTCAAAATCTTACTTTGCAATGACAAAAATTATTTACTACAGACAGTTTTTAGCATGCAAGTATCGTATAACCAATTTCGGTCATCAATGCTGCCGTCGAAACAATTTGCAGAAACGTCGTCAAAAATCTGGTGGTAGTTCTAATTATTTTTTTCTATTACTGACAAATGTAATAATTACAAAACTAATGATAATAACAAAAAAGGACAAGTTGTGTTGCATTGATGCGAGCAGTAATTTGAAACAAAACCCCAAAAATATTGTTTCATTCACCCTAAAATATTCTCATATTCTTACTCAAAGGAGCTGAAATCTTCATTATTTGTAGAGCTAAGAAAATTTCACAGTATCCGTGATGAATGGTTTATGTCTCATTGGAAATGTGATGGTATTCATTGAAATTTTGAAAATTTAAGTAAGCAGTGTGATACAGGTCTCAACTTGAGTAAGGTCGAAAAGGAATATTGATTATTTTTTTAATATATATGTTAAAATTCGCGGCTGTTCCGACGTTTTTAGCGTGTAGTGGCTTTGATGCCAAAATGAGTATATTGAACTGCACAAAACCTATTCAACAAAATGTTTCTAAAATTAAATATTTAAATGCTCGAACTTCGTTATTGGCAGCCGCATTAGCTGCAAATAAATGTTTAGATGGAAAACATCTAGCAGAATACCGTTTAATTACATCATGGATCGCTAACATCTCCGCAGGGCCGAAATTTTATTTGGAGATCTTTGATTATACTTGGCTCCAACGTGGGGAACCGGAAAAACCCGGGGGAATTTTCCCCAGCTTAGCTGGTGGAAACCAACCCGCTAGTTTAATTGATGTTTTGTAACTGCATTTTATGGCGTTTTTCGTAAAATTACATGTAAATCAAAACTGCATTATACAACAAAATGCTTCACGTAATATTGTTTTGCACTAAAGTTTTTAATGCTAAACAACGTTATGGGACTGTATCGTCACATAATGTTATTTCGCATTACATATAAATGTAACGGATGTTATAGTGCTATTGTGTTTTAATTCATAGTATTTTAATTACAGGTTTTCCCATAATGATTTAGCATACACGATCCGCTGTGCCAAATTGTATAAGAAATTCTACAAAATGCATTTTTGGCAAAGCTGTCCCATATTCTCATTTGGCTTTACACCGTCGAAATATCGCTATTTTTGTTGTATGATTATTATTATCTTCTGAAAATGCTATTTCTGAACGACGCACTTTAGAATTTTGCCATGAATTGTCGAAATACAAGCAGTACTGATGAATTTTGTGATAATTGTTTCTTGTTAAAACGATCGTTTTTAGTGTCGCCTGAAATAATCCTGGGGTGGTGGTGGGGATTTTGACCTGGGTGGAAGCCCAAATTTTACATGCGGGCATGACCTGGGAAACCGCTGAAAACATAGGGAGCTCGAAAATCGTGGGGGCCCTGCCCTTTTTGAGGATAGGCCAGGATCAATAATAGCCAACGTGTTATTTATTAAATTATTGGTAAATCGTTTTCATCGGGTTCATTCACGCATTTGATTTATTGCTTTATTAAGTTGATTTATTTAGTTACGTGTTGTTTTGTAGATGCACCAATGGCTCCATCTATCGATTTAGACGAAAACTCTTGGGTGACGCGAGCGTTGTTCAGTTCAACATCTGCACAATCGCGCCAGCTTTCCGTTGCAATTTTGCAACAACTTGCCGCAGTTTCTCCGCTGCAAAAGGCACGGGTGCTTGATTTGCTTACAAAGTATGCGGTTATCTGTGTTACCACATCGTTTTGTAAAATTTGTGTTTGCCACTGGTTGCAATTATCGTTTGTAGAATGTTTGAAAACATTTTATAGACATCAAAGCTCTCAGATATAAAATTGATTTTCTGAGTTTCACACACATACTAGTAACCTACCAAATTAACCCGTGCGCACTATAACATTGTGTTTCATGATTGTTTAGGTTAAAATATTATAAACTCTGTCAGATCTGTACGTTTTAATTGCTATAAGTGTTAGTACTAACTCGCAAGCGAAGGTAAAACGGAGCGAGCGTGGTTTCATCAAGTGGAAATTTTGTGAAATCACTTTGTAACAGGCTTTATGTTTGATGTATATACTACATTATGTACATACTACAATAAAACTTCTATAACCCTGGCTAGTACAAAGTGGGGAGGGGCGGGGGCCCCCGGCATTTTCGACCGCCCCCCGGCAAAACGGAGGTACACCCCACCCCGACTCCACCCTCTGGCAAAAATTCGGGTAGCCCCCGGCTCAAAGGCCCGTGGTGAGAAAAATTTACGTCTAAACGCGACACAATCCGGCAAAAAAATTGTCTCCAGGCAAAATCCGGCAACCCCCCCCCGCAGGTGAGCCGGGAACTCACGGCTCAGGCCCCCGGCTATAATTTCCAAAGTTTGGACTAGCCAATAACTATGAACCCATTAAAACCCCTAGAAACTGGTCGACCCTAAACCCGACAACAGCTTGAAACACACGAAATATTTGTGCTAGTCCCTAGATAACCAAACCATCATGCTGAGCGTACCGAACACACTATATATAGGGTACTCTTGATGCCCTGCAAACAATAAATAACCAAACAAATGAAAATTCACCACATTTTGGCGTGGAAATCTGGATTGTCGACCGTAAAAACCTTGAAACCTTATGAAAAGGTATATTATAGTCAAGTGGGACTCTAAGTAGCAAAATCATTGTATTGGCATGCTTGATAAAATAATAGGCACTCATTGTAAGGTAGGACACGCAACTACATGCCGAAATTTGAAAAGTCACTAATTTTGGTAAAGGGTTGACGAGCCATATTCGGGCTCACAGTGGCCCAGTGAGTGGTCCCAGCAAACTTTTAGAGCTCGATGAGATAATTCCTTGTAGCTGTCTCGATTTTTCAATGTGAAGCCTGTATCCCGACATATAGGCTGCAAAAAACTGGCACCAGCATAGCCAAATTTGGCAAAGTACCCTTAAAAACTTGATTTTGACCCTGAAGTTAAAGACGGATCTCCTCGCGTTCAACTAAAGGGCACATCATCATCACTTTTGTTATAGAAACAAATTTATCGAAATCCATCCACTCGACGATGAGTTATGAATGACAGAAACAGACAAAAAGAAATTTTCTCGATTTTTACCTCTAGCACCCTCAGTTGAAGCAATGCTCTTTTCATTTCAAATACATTTTTATTAAGGCATTCCGGTTTATATTGCATTTACATGGTTATAAATTTCGCCAAATGTGTATCTTGCTCTGGACTATACCGTCTTGAAACTTTCTCCGTAGAGCTAACATGTATGTAGGTTTGTGTAATTGAAACGAGCGAGCGAAGTTTTCACTGAGGGCGCTATAGAGAAAAATCGTGAAAATTTCTTTTTGTCTGTTTCTGTCACGCATAACACATCTTCGGGTGGATGGATTTCGATAGGTTTTTTATTCGATAGCAAAAGTAAGGATCTACCTTTTAGCTCAAACCCGAACGGCTCTGACCCCATGTTTGAGGTTAAAATGTTAAAACAGGATTTTATGGGTTCTTGGACAAATTTGGCCATACGGGTACCAGTCTCTCGCAGCCCATATCTCGCGAAGCAGGGTTCGCATCGAAACGCTAAGAACACCGTTCAGAATCAGCTCATCGAGATTCTTGGGCCGCTGTGGACCCGACTCTTTGCCAGAAATAGCGATGTTTCAAATTTGGGATTGTTGATGCGTGTTTTTATCTTACAACGATTGTCTCATAGGTTATAAAGCACGCCGAATACAATGGTTTTGCTATTTAGAGTTTAACTTGACTATATACTTTTTCATGGAGTTTGAAGGGTTTGACGATCGACGAACCCTATTCCAAAATGTAGTAATTTTTCATTTTATGGTTATTTATCGCTTGTAGGGCATTTTAGAATAATTCTTATAATAGGTTTCTCTGCACGTGAATACGACGATTTGCTGTTATTTAGAGTCCAGCGCTAATATTTCGTGCCTTTTCGTTTTCACTGGGTCTAGGGTCAATGAACTTAATTTCCGTAATATGATATAGTACCTACGTCTTCAGTATTTTGTTTACGGACTGCGTTCAGGGTATAAAAAATGGTCGATATATGAGTTGAAGTCATGCTGAATACGAATCTAAGGACTAGCATGAATACTTTATGCGTTTTCAGTTGTTTTGGATGGGTTTAGGGTCGACTTAGGGTTTTCTATTGGTTCAGAATTACTGGTGTTATAGTGTAGTACAAGCACAAAGCCTCTTACAAGGTGATTTCACAAAATTACCACTTGATGAAACCACGCTCACTCCGTTTCATTCTCGGTTGTGAGTTACGAGTGCATATTTTAACTGGCTTCTCCATTCACTGGAATTTTGCCATGAAGCGCCCCAATGGTTCGGAGCTGCGGGTGCCGGATTTTGCCAGGGGGCATGAACAGGGCCTCCTGGCTTTGTGCTCTCATCTAAATCTAAAAAAATTTAATATTTTTCAGTAAACCACTAAAATTAATAATATATGGCCTCAGAAGCGGTGCGAAAACCTCTCTAGCCAGGTTAATACCAATTTTTTAACCATTTTTTGCTTATTTTAAACAAATTTTTATTTTCAGAAAGGATTTTTGTAAAAATTCGTCAAGCTTTATATCAACTAGGTACGGTGTTATTACCTGGGAAGCCAAAAATTTTCCCAGTAGACACTTTGTTAGGAAGCAAAATTTTGCTAGGGGTTTACATTTTCTGCTTAAACTGTCACCTTGTAGCGCGTTTTTGATGGAAATTTTATTTGTGGCATTATGTGAAATTGAAAATTGTATCGTAGATATTTGGATCGAGTCAGCGAAATTGGTGAATACGCAACCGAATACTTCAATTTATACAACGCACTTCTCATTCCGGAACACTGGAAGTTTTACGTTGGCGTTCGCGGACTTCCATCACACATTGGAACGCTGATATCGAAGGTATATGCAATAATTGTCAAACCTAATGTTGCCAAAGCTGTTATGTAGATCTAGGTTCTCAGGCGTTATATTGAAATTTCTCTATTCAATACTAAGTGATTGTAATAATTATTGTGCTCACATAAAAAGGGAAATTTTTAGCGAGGTTTAGCCCCGCAGGCAAAACTTGTTTAGCTAAAATAAGGAAAAATTAGCATATTTTTAACCCATCAAAGAAAATATGTTAAATTTAGTAGCGCAAGAAGCTGCCTTGGGCACTGGAGGAGAGTACATTATTTTGTGGTTGTTACGTCATGAACCTATTGGCTCAAGAAGTCGTTGTTATAGAACTTACTGTATTTCTTATAGAACTTTATTATTAATTATTGGTCTTTTCAGGAAGTTGCTCGTTTAACAGAATTAGAGTCGTCTGGAGGAACGCTTGAAATAATGCAAGGATATGCTGTTAAAATGCTTGCAGGTATGTATCTGTAACCTTTTCTCATTTTGCCAGCACAGTAAATTATTATACAACACTTTGTGCTCAGCGATATAATAGGTATATTGTATTCTTATGGGTTGCCATTGAAGTGCTGCATGGTGCCGTTATACTTTTAGTATGATAAAGTTCGGCTGAATTGGTTTAAATTTCACCTGGATCAGCATCTTTTGAATATTCATGTGGTGTTGTTCTGATTGATTTTATGCTGTAGAGTTGAAAAAATCCATTGCTAAATGTCTATATATCTTGGGTTTACCCTTAAAACGTTCGTTTACACAAATGTTTTTAAAATATAAGGTACATATGGACTATCCATAGTGGGTGGGGGATATGGTGAGATTTTCCCCGTGTCCGCGCTCCCACTCGGCCGAATCATTATCATGTTCAAAAATCCAAAAATTTTCAATGTCTATATTTATATTTCTTTATGCAAAACGTTTTTAAACATTAGTTATCACTATTTCTTTTGCCAAACATCGTTTTATAGCATCACAATACTTGTACGACTGTAGAAGTGCGTGAAAATATGATAATATTGGGCTTTTTAAACAAAATTTATCCACCTTCCACTTTGAAATTTTGCCAGGGAACGAACATGGGGGCATCTGTATTACTTCTTTTTCCACTTTTCAGAAGACTGTAAACAGGCCTGGTCTATCATTATCGTAATAAATTGAACGCAGATGTTATATGGATCGCAGCACAAAACATTGATTTTATTTTATGGTTAATACTAAGCTTCGAATAGTTTTTATTTGGTTGAGAATTTTATTTCAATTGTTTCTTTTACATTCGCTTTGTCAAAAGTGTATCAATTACACTTAGTTCTCTAAGACCGAATTAATTACATACATTTGCCCTCCGATTCGCTTTAACTCAAAGCACACGAAATGAGCTTAAATAATTCAATTGGTTATTGACATTAGCGGTTATACCTCATCCTAAGCGAAGTAGACCTAAAGCCATCTTGCTCAAAATAATGTCTAAGTGAAGTCCATCATGCTTTTTACACACGCGTCTTCCATTTCCCAAGTGAATCCGTTAGAAAATGAATCAATTATTTTATTGGACACTTTATTCAAGGTTCATACTGAATTTTAGTTAATTCCTTGTATGCGAGAGCATGTTAATATTTACATAACATTGACGACTTTCAGAACTACTGCTGGGTTTGTTCTCAACTGATTCGATTAAAAAGCGCTTCAAAAGCCTTGTGCTTGGCGACGTACTGCATGCTTATCTTGCACTAAAGCGCTTTTTGCTTATGCGCACGCGTATGATTGACGAAGCCGAAAGTAAATTGTTGGAGCTTCTTGAAGAGCTGACATCAGGTTAGCGGTGCTACTTTATAAGGTAAATATATAAACTGCATTTGTTTGGCCAAAAGTGGGGTTGATGAACATTATCGACAGTCACTATTTTTATCGGAATAATTAATCGGATGTATAAGCTACCTGGTAGAATATCTACAAAATATTCATTAAAACGTTTACTGGAACCAGACGGGCTTCTGTACAACCCTCGCGGACGGGGGCGTCAGTCCGCAGACACCCGGATTCAAAATTAATAAGGAAATCAAATCGGGGACACACCAGATCCGGGACAAGGAAGCCGAAAAGCGGGGGGGGGGTGGAAAATGCAGCCGGAAATTGTGCTGCCGGTGTAATTTTTTGAATATTTGATTTGTATAGGTTAACATTTTTTGGAACGAGAGTACCACGCTTTATTCGAAACACGCTTATATGAATTATACTCTAATTGTTATTTTTGTAATTGTCCATTTGTTATTCCATACTTATAGGTAACGAGAAAGAAACACGCGATTTTATGACGATTTGCATTCAAACAATCAAAAAATATCCAATGGACGACGTTCGAACTCCTGTATTCATATTCGAGCGTTTATGTTCTATAATTAGGCCGGTATGTATGTAGTACCACACAGCTGTATTTAGTAAAAATATTTCATTGGTGAAATCCTAAGTAATTCTTTTTGTAGTTAAAAATGTTAAAATTTCGTGAGAATGTCGTTCTCTTTAAAAATTTGAATTTTAATGTTTTACTTGAAAGTTTGAATTTCAGCTTTTTGCTTGATGTCTTCACGTTTTTCGCATCTGTATTTTTGGGTACAAATTTATCACCAGCTCAAACGGAAGAGCTATTAACGTTAAACCAGATCTAGGCAATATTGGCATGTCAAGCTTTGTCTATCATATCAATTTTTGCTGGAATCGTTATTACATGTCTGAGCGGTGGTAATGCTCAAATGTCGATTATAACTCCAGTGTATATTCTGCGTATAGCTTGGCAGTACTTATTTCCGTATCCGACCTCGATCGCTTAAAAAAGTCGTCAGTATGGTTCTCAATCTATTCAGTGACTGGTGGCGAATGAATTCTGTACCCGCGTGAGTCATCTCTAAAGACTTGTTAAATGTTATATTCAACGACACTGTGATCTCGCGTCTATAGTGCTTTTCGCACATGTAGCATTTATAGCAAAATAATATTTGATTTTTAAATGAGTTACAATTACTATAAGTGGAATTCACTGCCGAATATCGAACAAACTGCGAAATCGATAAAAGTTTGAAACAAATATCCAGTACATATTGAACAAATTTAAAGAGTTGTGAAAAAAAATCAATACTTTTCAAATCAAATTTGAAATTTTTCGAACGATCACTTAACGATGCTCTATCGAAAAGCAATCAGATCTGGCAGATACGGCTATGTGTGGATATGTCGAAATTTATTAAAACACCAGAAAACTATTGTATAGTTTGTGCTATGTACTTTATTTGAAGGAAGAAAAAGAAGTCGGTGACTTTCTGATTATTATCGAAAAGGATCCAGCCCAAGAAGATTTCCTACAAGGCCGAATGATGGGAAATCCTTACTCCAGCAGTGATCCGGGTATGGGGCCACTGATGAGGGAAATCAAAAACAAAATTTGTCGTGATTGTGATCTGATTACATTGCTCGAGGATGATACTGGAATGGAAGTAAGCCCAGAAACTATAGTATTTTAGTTTTTGATTTCTTTAATTTTATTACTTTGTTGAGACAGGCGATTGTCAGAGTGTAGTACTCAAGGTAACTAACCTTCTTGGTAAAATTGGGGTATTTGTGTCTCTGGAGTGTCAAAAATTAGGTTTTTCGTATCTGGCTCACCTAAAATGCGAAATAGGTACGTTAAAAAAGCAAACTTCATGAAATTGGGGACTCTATTGACTGTGTGAACACTATTTAGGTACCTTCCAATACCCCTAAAGTTTGGCAAGCCATGTTTCGTGGTGCCCAAAAATTCGATTATTCGTATCTGGTTCTCCCAAAATATGGTTTAGGTTCGTTAAAAAGCAAACTGGGTCAAATTAGGCACTCTAGTGAGTTCGTGAGCATTATTTTTAGTACCTAGCTACCTTCCTATGTACCTGTAAAATTGGGCAAATCGTGTTTCTGGAGGCCCAAGCTTTCGATTTTTCGTATCTGGCTCTCAAAAGTGGCATTTAGGCTCGTTAAAAAGCAAACTTAACCAACTTTGGCACTATACACGATATATGTGAACACTATTTCCACAATCTAGGCACCTTCCTATACACCCCAAAATTGGGCAAACCGTGTTTCTGCGGGACCGAAAGTACTATTTGTCGTATCTTGCGTTCAGCAAGTGCGATTTAAGTGTGTTAAAAAACTTGATCAAATTGAACAACGTTGTATTTTTAGCTGGCCTGTCCACAGTGGGGGGGACACCCCCCACTTTCCAAATCCCCCCATGTTCGTGTGATTTTCCCCCATGTCCGCCCCCCCACTCGGCCGAAACCCCCCATGTTCAACTAATTCCAAAAATTTTTTATGTCTGAAAATTTATGTTCTTTGTTTGCAAATTGTTTTTTAAACATTAATTACCACTATTTATAATGCTAAAATATTGTTTTTTAGCTTGAAAGTACGTTCACAGTAGTAAAATGCATGAAAATATGGAAATATTTTGTATTTTTAAGCAAAATTTATCCCCCCACTTTGAAATTTCCCCCGAGAATGAACATGGGGCCCCCCCGAAGTTCCCCCCCCACTTTTCGGAGGGCTGTGGACAGGCCAGTTTAGGGGTTCCTTTTTTCAGTTCCCGTTTACGTAATTTTTTCTAACTTGTGCAAAAATAGCGTCAAAACGAGTATTTTAAATATAAATGACAACCCGATAAAACGCAGTTACTTTAGAACCGCTGAGATTAACAGGGTGGAATTTAATTTATTGGCGTGTATTTCAGGTTATCCCACGTTGGATACGTGGCCACCACGTCAATATTGTCAAAATACTATTTTCACCTAATAGATAAACCAGTATTTTACGCAATTCCGCGAAGAATCAACAAACCCTAATAATGTGTCGTTTATGTACTATACCTGTATACGTAATCGTGTAGATTTAGATATATGCTCATCAGCTTATAGTACCGATTCATATTTTACTAAATTTCGTCTAACTGCTAATCAACTCAGTAAACTTGGACTATAGCAGGTACATAGCTAGCAGTGATTAAGGTTACACTAGCGAACACTGAATTTTCGTTTAATTTCAATTGCAAGTATTTACGATCCTGTTAAAGACTAATTCGATCAAAACAGTGGGTACTCTGTTTTAGCTTTTGGTCAACAACAAAATTATGTCACTTGACTTGCCTGTCGCCGAAGTGTATCGTAAGATATGGGAGCCTGTACATCCGAATGAAGCAATGCTTATTGTTTATCGCATGCGGGGTTTGCTTGGCGACGCTACGGAAGAATTCGTCCAGTCACTGGACTCGAAATCAAGTACGCTGGCTTGTCATAATAGTGATATTTTTACTTGCATGATCTTATTGAGTAACTAATATTGGCAATCTTTTCCACTGACCGAAATTAGTCTTAGTTTGTATTTACTTTCCTGGTCTACACCTTGACCTTGACTTCACAATTATTAATGTCAACAATATTGCAATAACATTGCTCCAGAATCAGTAAGCTTTATACTGGTCTTTGCGCAGAAATAGCGGACTGGGCCCTTAAGATTTTTGGTACTCCTCAGGCCATATCCGCTAATGTATATTTGGGCCTTGCATCAGGTTTCTAGCACCCTCTATTTTGAGGTGAAATGGAAAATATACGCCCTGGTAAGTGTAGTGACACTATACTGTATTCTGGTTAAATAGAGCGACACTGAATTGTTACTATTACTTTTTGCCGATTGGTGATGAAATAATGAGCAAAACAAATCACGCTCAGATGAACAACGCAGCTTTTAGGCAACGGCAAAATATGCAATAATAACTATAACAAGCATGTTGTGAAGGCGTGGCAATACGGCTAAATGCAAAATTGAAGGTCATAAGAATTTGCCCCGCTAAGATGGTGCAGCTCTCGCACTTGGTATTTTTGAGTTTCGGATTTGACGTGCAGGGAATTTCAAGGTGACGGTGGTGGCAAAATTTTGTTGTATATGCTACATATTTCCATGTTCTCAAGTACTTTTAATTCTTGTGCTACAAGTACTGGGAGAACACAAAACAGTGTTAAAGTGTGTATCCTTTCCGGTCTCATAAGAAATAAAGCAATTAGTCTACTTATAATAATGCTACTACTAGTGTGCATGATGGTAAGCACATATAATTTTCGGCGCAGCCGAAATTCAAAGGAATCGGCCTTTAGTTAATGTTTTCGATTTCAGATCATTTCAGATGGATCCTGTGACGCTTACCAATATGTATCATCTCGGTGATGACGGGTGGGGGAACACCCATGGTCGGCACGCCCCTGGTTCGGGCGAGGTCGGCTCCGGTTCGTCCCCCTATAAATCTTAGATGGCCCCGGTTCGTTCCCTCTCCAGAAAAATTTGCCCCCCCTCCACACAAACTTGTTTTGAGAAAATTGTTGTGAAATTGAATCGGTTGAGCTGAGGGTAACCCTCTTGCGTTGGGCTCCCACCCCACTATCTTGCCAGCCGCCAGTACGATTGGGGGGTGCGCACGGTTCGTGTTCCCACCCACACACAAATTTTAGTCCTACCTAAATGCCAGTATCTTAATGTTGCAGATGAGAAAATTGATGAAGAGCACGTATTTCGTCTTGCCGAAGTTTTAGCAGAATCCGAGGGCTTAGAAATAATGTTATTGAGGTAAGCTATTTTTTTCTACAGCACTCATGTTTTATGGACACTACCTTATTTATTTTAGTTGCTGTTGTATGTTTTATTTTGAACGTTTCTCAAATTGATAATAATTTGGCGTATTTAGGTATTATGAACAGCAGTTTATTAGTTTAATATGCACTATTGGATTTCTGAGCTGGACGGTGCCTTTTCAACGTAACAGCAGTTCTACATTTGTTCGTCATAAATTATTTAGTTCTGTTAATCCATAATAATTACTTAGTCATTTACTGTCACACGTTTTCAACACTTCATTTTCATGTTATCGTTAAAGTCGTTCATTTATTCATTTTAGGCTTAAATCGGTTCATGGCTTACTGCATGTCGAAACGTTGATAGCAGTATTGCTAAAGCTGTTTGACTATGCGATAAAAGTAAAGAAAAATCGTCAGAAATTATTAGATCCTGAACTGCATACAATTGAAACTCTGTTGTTGACACTAAAAGTGGTATGTTGTGTATTTTAACGTACTTTAGTTTGCATAAGATATCCAATTTAGCGCTAATTTACGTTGTGTCTTATTGTGCAAATCCACAACCGTGACTTTCGCCTCAGTCGGGTGGTATGTTTCTTCTATCCTACACTACATAATTATTGCGATTGCTATTTGGAAAACCACTTTATAAACACACAGCATGACTATTTTTCACATCGGAGATATCAATGCCATAGTGCAAAAAACAGCAACTATAAATACAGGGGAGCAACTATCAATATAAGTACGCCTTCATCGTTGCTGCTGAGCGAAAATGGCTCATTTGACTTATGAATTATAGCGCTTTCGGCCATACGGCATTACGCCATTTCATAGAATGATGTCACGTATCAGGCCTTTCCATTGATTTCGCTGCTGTGCCATGTTGGCAGAATCCTGACGCCAGGCAGACCACCTGTCTCTTCTCACATGAGGAGGGCGGATGAATGGTCCAACCAAGGTCGATGTTGATCGATTCCATGTTTTAAACACGCCACCGGCGTATCTGCGCCAATTGTCTGGTGGTGTAAAATACAGGCTTTTCCATGCCATCCTGCTATGATCCATTCTCAGCACATGTCCGAACCACTTCAACCGCCTCTCTGTTAGTTTGGATCGCGTAGGTGTAATGCGTGCAAAACGGCATCGAACTTCTGAATTTGTGATTCTGTCATGGTAACGTGTTTTTAGACAACATCGCCATCATCTGTGTTCAAACGCTTCAATTCGTCGGATGTTACTTTCTGTGAAATGCCATGACTCCTTTCCATATAGTAGAATGGAACGAATGCACGCTTCATATATCCTCACTTTTGTCTGTGTGCTGATGTCACCACGGCGAAACACTTTGTGGTACAGGTTGGTGAACGCGTACTGAGCTAGAGCGATTCGGTGACGAATGTCAATCCCGCAGTCACCGCTGCTATTTATTTTGCTGCCGAGATATTTGAAATGTTCAACTGCGTCGATATCTGCACTCTGTAGCTGGATTTTCGGTTTGCGACAACAGCATCCCAACTCCTTGGTTTTACTACCGTTGATTTCAAGTCCTACCGACACAGAAATGTGCGCCATATTGTCCAGGGCTTTCTGAACGTCGGATTCGATTTCACCAATTAACGCTATGTCATCTGCAAATGGGAGATCTGTGAAGCGTGTTGTCCGGATGTAAGGTGACTCCATCGTATGTGCTGCTGTTGTAAACTTGATCAAGTACCCAAGCGAATAACAGTTGAAGAGAGTAGGTGACAGAATCGAGCCTTGGCGCACACCAGTTTTTACTTCAAATGCTTCTGTGTTTTCGCCGTACGCACGAACTTTACAAGTAATTTTGGTGCGCAGCATTTCAATGATATCGCATAGTAATCCCGGTAGGCTGTAATAGTTTCGAAGTATATCGATCATAACTCCGCCGCGGTCCATGGAATCAAAGGCTGCTTTGAACTCAATGGAGCAAGCCACTGTTGGGCGTCGATATTCATGTCTTTGCTCCAGAATTTGTCGAAGTGAATAATTGGGTCAGAACAACTACGACCCGAACGGAAACCTGCTTGAGATTCTCGTAAATATTTTTCCAACGCTGGCTTAATTCTATTTAGCATTACCCGTTCAAGAATTGTAAAGCGCACTTATAGTAGTGAGATTTTTTCATCGAGATAAAATGACCTAAATTTTATATAAACTGAACGTCTCATAAACAGGGTGCGCAAAATCCAGGTCGTTTTTAAAGGGGAATAGGAACCAAATAGGGGTTGCAAATAAACAAGTTCTTGAAATCGTCAAAAACAGCCTTCTACATATGCAAAAATTGTTTAAATTTAATTTCAAGCAATCATTGCTTTACCAACGCTTTATTTTCATTTGCCGTCGAAATTATTTTGTCATTAAAAGCTTCTTTTGTCAGCACTGAATTGCTCGCTGTCGGCAAAAAAAATTTGAAGACCGTAGGTAGATCAGCGAAGAGATTCCGTTTTAGGTGGGATGTTGCGGTCGACAAAATAGAGTAGTCCTCACTTTTTCTATCTTAAGCTCAGAATACTTGTAGGAAAGTGCAAAAATTTCCTCTGAATTCATTTTACATTCCTAGTACAAACGCTTACTGGTGGTAATATAAAAGTGTTTTCTGTGAGAGAATAATAAAAATTACACTAGATTTAATACATAAGAGGGCATAATATAAGTTGCATATTAACTAAAACCTAAAATGTGCCTGAAATCGTCCTAAAGTGGTGACATCTTTGCGCGAATCATAATAGCGCAAAAGCTAGTATGGGTTTCCAAGGTTTATAGTGTACAGTTTATTAGTTTATGGCTAATGTCCTTGCTTAGTCAGACTTATAATATTTTTAATTCTATTCTGTGTCAGACTCATCTTAGGGAATTGTTTGAGGTAAATATTAAACGATAGCAGTAACACGCTACTACTAATTTAAACATACTTGTTGTCGTAGACTTTTAATCTTTGATATAAATTAATGCTTCCTTAGTAGTCTGTTGTTGATACGTTTCCAAGTTATAACTTGGGATAATTCAATCTTTAGGTCTTAGAAGGTTCAGATCCGGATATGATTGCTCACTGCGATTCGCTTGTGGGTATTGTCGATGTGGTTTTGCAAGAAGCTTCAAAGCTGCCTGAAGCTAAATTCAAAGTAAATTTTACCAAAAGATTATTTTGTATGCTACAAAAATTTTATTACAACTTGTGTGGCACTTTGTTTTTTCGATTCATAACTATAAAACTGTCGGAACATTACGAAAAAGCAGCTAACAAAACATTGTTAAAGTGTTTGTCGTGTCTCTACAACGAATTTAATCTGTGCATTCAAATTTAGCAGATGTGTAGTTTGTGACTTGCCAGCTTCTGTTTTAAAACTGAGCTCGTTGTGACCTTTCCAAGCATCTGATTTATGATTCTATCAAAGAGCTGCACAACACTCGTAAATTTTAAAAATGTTTTTGAGATTGTGATAAAATTCTAAACGAATTTGCACCTGCTTAGAAAGCAGGAAAAATATTAATTTTATTTTTCTAACAATCAGGTGGTCCTAGCGTCAGCGGCTAGGCAATACGCGAAAGCTGCTTCATTATATAGCATTATTTGCCGTCACCCGACAACTAGCTTTTACGGAGGTCTTCGACATGTCACGAGGCAGCTTTAAATGTCTTACTATTTATTTTATTATTACTTATTTCATTCGACGCGCATTTGTGAGGTTTGAACAAAATTAGTTAACTTATTTTTTGTAAAAGTTGTCATCGTTGGATGCATCGTTTGCGCATTAGCCAAGTTTATTTCATAACTTAGCACAGTAACCTAGTATATATTGACCGATTAACCTAATATTTAAGGAATTTTCCAAGAGCTTTTCGGATATGGAAACGATGCAGTGGTTGTTGCATTTGCTATCGAGTGTTACGTTATCGAATAACGCGGCGTTGCGCTCTGCAATTGTGAATATTTTACCAAACGTTGCACTCGGATCGACGAAGCGGATGGATTTAATCATCAAACACTTTAAGCCGTTTGTTGACTTTAACAAGTATGTTATTTACAATTTATTTTAGCAAAACTGAAATTCGATGTCAACTTGTTTATTTTAGATACATCTATGGTATAGTTCTCGGCATAAAAACATACCATCACAAGCGCACAAAAAACGAACATAACGTTCATTTATAGATGAATGTTACAACGTTCGTTTGTGTTTACCTTCATTCGTAAGAGAACGCAAAAATATTCGTGCACAAACATGTTAAGATCGTTTGTGTTTACGCTGTTTTGTAAACGAACGTCGTAGCGTTCGTTTGCGTTTACGTTCGTTCTCGTTTCGCGTTGGTATTTTATGCACTTATATTGTCCTTGACTGTATATTGTAATATCAACGGTACATGTATATCTCGAAAATATCCTGTCTCCTGTAAATGCTCCATTCACATTCAACTGTTTACTAATCGGCAAATAGTTTTTATATTCTCATATTACTGGTTATAGTAGCACAATTCGTAGTCTCCTCGGCTAAACTGGCGTGATCGAAAAAATCTCATCGGTCTCGTTTATAATCTAAATTAGTACAGACAGGTTTTTTTCAAAATTCATGGTGTGCTAAAATGTGTGCTTTTTCAAATTTAGGTGTGTTTTTTGAAATTTACCTGTGTTTTTTAATTAACCTGCAAATACCCAAATACCCTGTTTTAGCGTCACAGGGAAGGTCAAGCAACGATAATTAACCGGTTACTAGCAATTTTATATTATTGCATACGTTATATATTTATACAATGGACCAATGAGTTATATTTTAACACTAATTATTTCATGTTTCAGTTTGTCAGTTCATAAGCACTTCATCTGCATTTCATGGTCAGTTTATAGGCCTCCAGCGATTAAAAATTTTTGTTTTTGTAGCCTTTTATTTAAACAGTTCAGGTGTGCTAAATTTTATGTTTCTTTGAAATATTTAGGTGTTTTTTTGACATTTCACTGTGTTTTTGCACGAAGAAAAACACAAAAACCCCTACAGAATTAATACTGTACTACAGAATATTTTTGCAAAGGAGTGATGACACAAACAATATATGCGATTTCCTTTGGATCGTGTGATCTAATCTGAAACGCTCTGATTTGTTGTATAATTTTCTATGCACAGACACCACTCACATTGTTTAGTATCGAATGAAGTTTGCACCTCGACACGAAAGTTTGCTCTCTATGCTCTCAAACAATCAGAATGAAGATTTTTCTTCCATTTTGGTATATCGTTTACATGTTTGTGACAAAAGTTAATGGATTTGAAATTGCAGATGAAGTGCTTATGAACTGACAAACTGAAACATGAAATAATTAGTGTTAAAATATAACTCATTGGTCCATTGTATAAATATATAACGTATGCAATAATATAAAATTGCTAGTAAGCCGTTAATCTAACTTTATTGACCTTTCTCCCTGTGACGCTAAAAAATTCGTCTTTTGGAGCATCCTTTTGCAGGTTAATTGAGAAAACAGGTAAATTTAAAAACACACATAAAAAGCGCACCTTGGCACCATGAATCAAAATTCTTGTGTACTAATTTTAAAGATTTGTGAACAACAAATGAGATTTTTAAACATTTCAAGACTGAGATATGCTATCTGAGAATATAAAAACTATTTGCCGATTATAAACAGTTGAACAAATAAAAACATACAGGAGACAGGATATTTTCGAGATATACATGTACCGTTTAAATATGTACAATATACAGTCAAGGACAATATAGTGCAGTTTTGAAGTGCCGACGCCGAAAGAAAACGGAACGTAAACGCAAAACGGAACACGATTCGTTTTGCCGAAACAGCGTAAACACAAAAAACTAACATGTTTGCACAAATATTTTTGCGTTCTTACGGAATGAAGGTAGAAAACACAAACGAACGTTTGTAACATTCATCTATAAATGAAACGTTATGTATTCGTTTTTTTGTGCGCTTGTAGATGGTATGTTTTTATGCCGAGAACACTGCGTAGATGTGTAAAAATAAACAAGTTGACATCAAATTTCAGTTTCTAGGAAATAAATTGTAAATAACATACTTGTTAGAAGTCGACAAACGGCTTAAATTGTTTAGATGATTAAATCCATCGCTTCGTCAAATTTCCGAGTGCAACGTTTGGTAAAAAATATTCACAATTGCAGAGCGCAAAGCGCGGAACATTTGGTGACGTGACGCTCAATCCACAAATGCAACAACAACCACTCGTGTTTCCAGTATCCGAAAGCTCTTGGAAAATTCCTAAAATAGTTTAATCGGTCGAATTGTGCTCCAAGTTACTTGTGCTAGGTGGAAAAAATAAACTTGGCTAAATCGCAAAAACCGGGACCAACGATGACAACTTTTACGAGAAAAATAAGTTAACTAATTTTGTTCAAACCTCCGCCATCAGTAAGAATAATAAAATAAATAGTAAGACATTTAAAAAAAGTCCCCTAGTGACGTGTCGAAGGGTACAAGTTCGTTGTCAGGGGTGGAGCGCAAAGGTGGATGATGCTATATAATGGGGGCTTTAGCCTATTGCCTCACCGCTGGTGTTAGGGAGCCCCCCCCCGCCTAATATTTTCAAAAAATAAAATTTTCCTCTTTTTCTAAGCAGGTGCCAATTATTTCCAATTTTTATCGCGATCTAGAAAAGAGCGCTTTTTGACCCATCCTTGTGCAGCTCTTTGCATAGAATCATAAAATCAGATGCTCGAAAGGCAACTTCGGTTTTGAACGGAAGCTGGCAGTCGCCAAACTACACATCTGCTAAATTTGAATGCGGCAGATTTGGCGCGACAAACACTTTGAGCGTGATGTTTGTAAGCTGTTTTTCGTCATCTGATGGTGAATAATACTTTTTGAGTAAAAACCCTTTTGAATTTATAGGCCATTTTGAAAGTTTCTTGAACAGTGAACAAATTGCCCAGCAAATAGTGACAATACATCTACAAATAGTATAAGACCTAAAGATTGAATTATCCCGAGTTAAGCTGAAACAACAGACTATAAGGGAAGCATTAAATTATATATCGAAGATTGAAATTCTACGAAGCGAGCAATATTTTGAGGTAGTAGTCACATATTACTGCTATCGTTTGATATTTTACCAAAACGATTCCCTAGTAAGAATTGTGACACAGAATAGAAAAAAATTCAAAATATTGTGAGTCTAGATTGAGCAAGGACGTAGGCCATAAACTAGATCAAACTGTACACTGGTTTTTCCAAAATTTACACTATTATCGCGCAAACACAGCTTAGGACGATTTCGTCAGTTTTCAGTTAATATGCAACTTATATTATGCCCTCTATGTATTAAATATTCAGTGTAATTTTATTATTCTCACAGAGAACACTTTTATATTCCCGCCGGGGTGACGTTTGTACTGAATATAAAATGAATTCTAAGAGGAAATTTGGTGTTGAGCTAGGGGTGCAAAAAAAAACTACTCTTTTCTAGACCAAATTTTAATCCCGCCCCTAAAACGGAAATCTCTTCGCTGATCTACCCTACGGTCTTAAAAATTTTTTTGCGGCCAATTCATGTAACAAAAAGAAGTTTAATGACAAAATAATTTCGACGGCAAATAGTGAAGCGTTGGTAAATCAATTACTGAAATTAAAATTAAACAATTTTGCATATAAAAGCTGTTTTTAAATTTCAAATTTGTTTATTTGCAAGACTATTGTCCTCCCCTTTAAAAAACAAAAATATTGATATATAAACGTTCAGTTTTGGGGAGAATTTCTGAAAATGTTCTGTGGTGCGGCTAGATCGAATGAATTAAGCCAGCGTTGATATTTACAATCTGGGCGGGTTGCGCGTTGGTACTGTAGTTGTTCTGACCCATCTAGCTAAACGATATGGAGCACAACATGAATATATCAACGGGGTAATCCCTCCCATTGAGTTCAAAGCGGCCTTTAAATTGCATAAAAAGTTTCGCGGCGAAAAAAATTTCTATGCCGAACTCGTCGTCAAATTGTTCGCGCGGGAGGCTAAACTCGTGGTGGAAACGGGGAAGTTGAATAAAAACTGGTGTGCGCCAAGGTTCAATTCGATTCTGTAGCCTCTGAGAACTGTTTTGGCGGCTAAATTTTATAAATCGAGGAGTTTAAAAACGGCCGCACCGTACAATGATTAGGCCTACATCCCGGACAACACGCTCCCGCGGATCTCCCATATGCATCGATGCCGAAAAATCCTTGCTGCTGTCGGTAATCGTC